>BDUI01000883.1:0-16764 GCA_002335545.1 Apodemus speciosus
GAAGGGCTGCCCCAGCAGCAGCAGCTGCAGCAGCTGGAGCCACAGCCTGAGGGCCAGGGTCCTGTGGAGGCAGAGGCCAGGCAGCTGAAGAGCTGCATGAAGCCGGTGAGGCGCAGGTAATGTCTGCCAGCGCCACCTCCACCAACACAGGGCTGGATGTAGAGTGGAGGACCAGCCTCCCATCCCAGAAGGCCCCCCTCCCCCAGGCCTGCCCCCCGGGCAGGAGGGTGTGCATTCGGTCAAAGAGTAGTGGAGGCCCAACGTGTGCTAGGCACTGTTTTAAATACTGGGGTACCATCCATTTGTTGAGTTCCACTATAAGGCCCTGAACAAGACAGACACCTTCCCTGTCCCCAACCATCCCGCAAGGCTCCTCTGGGAAACAATGCAAAAAGCAAACAAGCAGATAAGATAAATAGGGCTAAGGTTAGTGCTGAGAGGAAAATACTGTAAAGGCTCTGGAGGGAGTGGCTGCTGTAGACGTGTTGAGGGTGAGCTCTTGTGAAGAGTCCCAGACGGTGATAACGACGAGTTATGGACGAGCGAGTTGGTAGAATTTGGACCAGGTAGGACTCTTTCTGAGGAGGTGGCATTTAAACTTGAGTTCGGAGTGGTATGGAGCAGTGGGGTACGTACATGGAAGGAAGATGTAGGTAAGCRGGGACAGCAAATTCAGAGGTCCTGAGGTGCTTACGGGTTTGGTCTGAATGTCAGCCCTGTGCTGGAGGGTAGAGAACTTGCGGTGTGAAGGTGTGGACTAAGGGTCCCCCGGTGTGGGGAGTCGGATCTGATTCCTATCTGACCCGGCAGGAAGCCAGAGTTAGAGAAACTGGTTGAGGAAGTGGTGGTACTTGGCTTTTTAGTTTCAACCATTTCTGGCTTTGAAGTCTATGCACACTTTTTTACTGTTCCTCTGGTAGTCTGAGGCCTCCTGTGGAGTTTAGGGAGTGAGGCTATATTCTCACATAGAAACTTTAGCCTTGGCAAGGCGGAAACAGATGAGAAGCGGACTTGAAGCTCCTCTCTCTCTCTCTCTCTCTCTCTCTCTCTCTCTCTCTCTCTCTCTCTCTCTTTCTGTCTGCACACGTCTTATAAACTGATATAATGCTTTTCTAGGTCTTTACCAGGGCAATACGTTTGTCAAGGGCAACAGCCAGCCAGGCCTGATGCCCGGGGTCAGTTAGATGCCCTATGAAATGCATACATTTTCCTGCTCCTGTGAGACATGGGAATGGGAGGTGGCTCTTTTGGCCCTTGGAAGCCGCATGAAGGAGCAGGGTGCTGTGGGGTCTGCTGGTTGTGCTGAGGGCTTAGGCTGTGAGTGGGTCTGAAAGGTTTAGCTCTTAGTGGACGGACCTTGAAGCACTAAGAACTTTGAGTCTGCTATTAGATTACCTGGGTTCAAACCCTACGCCTGCCACTTTCTAGTGTGACGTATCCAATTCTTAACCGCACCGAGCCGTAAATAACTACCCTCATCTGTAAAACAGGTTCTTATGGCACGTACCGCACAGGATGAGTAGAAGCACTCAGGATGAAGCCCAGTTCAAAGTAGCGCCATAGTGCTGTTAATTAGCATTAATGCTTAGATGCTCAAGTACTGTCCATGGATCTCTTTCCCAAACTCAGCTTTGTTGTGTGGTCTTGTCTCGGTCTTCTCATTTGTCAGAGAGGAATGGCTTTGCCATTGTGTGGTTGAATTGGGTGCAGCACCTGTGGGCAAGGTAACTGAGGCCTAATTGTAGCTGTAACAGGTCTGGTGGTCAGCATTTCCTGATCTCCGATAAGAGAGGTAGGGACATTGTCCTCTTGAGGTCCGCTGAATGTGCTGTTGATTGTAGGCGCTGTACTGAGTCCTAGTTACTGGGACGTGGGGAGCTCGGAGAGGTGCTCCAGCTTGCTCAGAGTCACTCAGCTAGGAAATAGAAGGCCAGGGAGGAAATGTTAGGGACACTAGTTTAAAAACCAGTTCCGCATTTCACTGTTGGTGCTTTTCCCTTTCCCCTTGGACCTGTTATGCGTGCTTCATGTTTTATTGAGATATACAGAAGTGAACAGTACTGACCCGAGTGCATGGCTCAGAAGATTTACACATATGTATGCACTGTGGAGCCGCCACCCAGTTCCCGTGCCCCCAGAATCGCCTGTATTTCAGTCACTTCTCATCCCATCGGCAGTGGTGGGAGCCTTTCTGGAAGATAGGACAGTCGGGTACTGAATTTTGATCATTTTCAAGAATGTGAAAGGAAGGGAACAGACAAATCAAAATTTTGCCGTGCCAAGGTGGGTGGGGAGGGTGTTTTTCTTTTCAAATCCATGGGTGGTTTTAAGGAGAAATTGAAGTAGCTCATTTAGACAATTGTTTTGGTAGCTGGCCCCATGTTTGTGGTTCCCAACGTGACTTGAGATGTTATTTTAAGTGGGCAGATGGCTTTTTGATAGCTTCTTTATCTTTTGATCTTAGCTCTTGCAAAGGGGAGGCTGGTGTGCACTGCTAGATCAGCGATAAGGTTTTCTTTGTAGGTCGGTGGCTTTCCTAGCAAATACATTTCAACTTATTGTTTTAAAGCCTGTGTGCTGCTGCTGATTTGAAGTGCTGTTGAAGAACAGCCACCCCTGTGATCTAGCCCTCTGGGGAAATGGTGGTGGACCTCAGGGGATACCCTTTTCTTATCTGTGGGAGGCCTGCTGTAGAGGGCTTCAGAACTGTTGGCCGCAGGCCCACTGTGCAGCTGGCCCTTGTCAGGTGGGGTCAGAAAAGATGATTGGCAGCCATGAGGAGGCTCAAATGGCTGCTTTCCCTGGCTTGCAGGACCAGGTTTTCAGTACCCAGCAGGTTTAGAGATAATCCAGCAGCAGCATTTTTGGTAGGGCCTGTTATGTGCTGAGCACAGTGCTAGGAACAAGCAGAGAAGATACAGACTGGTTCTAAGACTCCCAGGGGCTTGTGGTAGAGCCAGGTGGCAAGGCTTATGTGAGGGATTATCAAGTGACACGTGGCTGAGCCCCTTTTCCTTGCTGGGCACTTTGCTGAGTATTTTTGTATAGTCTCATTTGTTCTCAACAGTGACTTCTGTGAGCTAGATTACTTTAAATCCCTCTTTTCTGGGTGAGCACAAAGGCTTGGAGTCCTCAGTGTTTGGACTGATATGGGAAAGAGCCTTTCTGGTGTGTCTTGGCTTTACACTCTGAGGAAGTATCCTATTCCTCTTAAAAATAAAGACCAACAAAAATTTGGCTGGGCCCTAACCACCCTCACTGGTGCCTGCGTTGGCCTCTGCTAGCATCTAGTCTGCCTTTCTATTGGTCTCTGCTCCCAGCTCTGGGCGCCATATCCCTTCTGTCGCTCCTCCTGCTTTGGGCTTGTTGCTCTTGTTTGCTTCACCAAGAACGCGTTTCCTGTACCCCCCAGTGTCTCCTCATGGAGAGTCCTCGGTTCTAAGAGGGTTTCCTCGGGGAAGCTTGTACAGCCTCGCCTCTTTAAGTCCCCAGTTTTGTTCACAGCACTGATCASCAAGTCAAGATGGAAGATGCCAGATAGGTTAGCACTCGAGCCTTACCCCAAGTAAAGGGCCAGCTTCCATCCTGCCTCATTGTCCTCTGTGTCCTTTGATCCACCCTTGGCTTCTCTTTTGTGGGATCCTTTCAAGTGTTCTTTACCTTTAGACTTTGCCTTTTGCTTCTTCAAACACAATAGAAACCATAAGAATGGATTGCCTGCCCCTTAGGACCCCCAGTCTGTACACCAACACCCTCACATTGTAGCTGAGGAGGGGTCCCTTGTTCCCATTTTAGGCAAGTCCCTGTTCTTTGCTCCAGGGCCCCGTTTGTCTTTCATCAGGCTCTTTGCAGGGTCGGTCCTCTCTGTTGACCTGGCCTCAGACCAGGCCTCCGTCTCGGTGCTGACTCCTTGTCCTTAGCTTCTGCTCAGCACTTGGTGATCTATCTCCCTTGCCCCTCACCTGAAGAGTCAACAGTACTTGCTTTGTCTGCAGATTTATTAGTCCCGGCTTTGGCCATGGGCTTTCTTCTTGAAATGGCTAACTACTCCTACTCAGGTCCCCTTTGGCTTTGGGATCACACTCTACTTGTTTTCTTCAAACTCTCTTTGTTCTTTCAACCTTAATTACTAAACTTGGTGTCTCTGCTTGACCGAATCCTTGGCTTTCTCAGGCTTGACTGTCTCCCACTCAGTGCTCCCAGACAACCTCTTAGTCTGTGACCACGCATGCCCTGCACTTGGCTTCTAAGCATCCGTAGGCCCTTGCTGATTCTAGTCTGTGCCAGGGCCTAGTGTTCTAGCATGTTCCTTCCTTTTCTAAAGGCACTGGCTTCCGTCTGTAGTAAGGCCCTTATTAGGGGGCTATTGGGTGACTGCAATGCTAGACTGTAAGCTCCGTGAGGGGTAGGGACATGCTCTGCATTGGTGACCACTGTATTTTCACAGGCCTGCCTTAGTGCATGGCACTTAGTAGGTGCTCAATAAATATTTGTTGAAATAACGAGTTTGAGTATTTTTTCAAATGTCTCCACATCAAATTCTAAATTTCATTGTTAGGTTTGCTCACCAGTGTGTCTCCTGTCACTATCCCTGATACACAGGTTTTAGGTATACCTGTTAACTGAATGGGTAGCTAAGTTGGCCTCATAGAAATGAGAACAATAGAGTTGAAATGGGGTGAGGTGGGGTGGGGATCATCTAAGTGGTCTGGAGAGAGGATTTCATGAGAAAGTGTCCCTTTGTTCTAGAGAAAACTGGTCGGCCATCATGGTTAAGGTTGTGCTCTGGAGGCTGCACACCTACGTGGCAGAGCAGGGATCTGAGCCCGTGTGGTTCTGCCAGTGCTCCAGATCAGAACTGCAGCGCGAGGCTGCTGGCTGGCCCTAGAGCCGGCAATGGCCGCACAAATTGCTTCCTTTTTCAGAGCCCCAGTGTCATTCCCAAAGGATTAGTTTTAAGCACTTTATTGGTGCTTTGCATGTTTCCTCAGTCCATTCAACAACTCACTGAAGTATTACTATCATTTCTTCCTCAGAGATGAGACTAGAGGTGAGGTAATTTGTCCCAGGTCACACAGCTGATAATGTGGTACAGCTGAGACTATTCAACATTGCATTTTCTGGCCATTTATTGAGATGCAAAATTCAGTTTGCTAGCTTTGAACAAACATTGGAAAATGGTATAGGAAATAGCACAGCGCGTTGTGACATGCAGTCAAGGTAAGTATTACTTTGAAGAGCAAGTGTTTCAGTTCTCAGTGTGTCTGTGTCTGGATTTACTCATGTGAATGTGTGGGCTTATGAGGTCAAATGGTTTTCTCACCCTGGGCTGTGGCCATAGGAGTGTTGAGGCATGGTAAGCTGTCCACAGTGCACAAGTCCTAGAGTTGAGGCTGACACTCGGAGAAGGCAGGAAAGAGCCCTACATAATTTGATGATTTCACAGCCTCCTCACCTCCCCCACCCCCAAAGCACATGACTTCAGGTGACCAGAATTCCGAGTATCTTGAAGCAACTTTTGAAAGCCACACCCCTCCCCAGACAGCAGCATCCGATTGTCTCCATGGGAGCTGGGCTGTGTGTGTTTCCCTGTGGGGCTCAGCACATGACCCAGTTTGGGCAAGCACAGTTCTTTGAAACTTGGCATGCTGGGAATGCTCATATAGGACCCAGATGATGAGAGTGAGGTAGTGTTACCGACTCTACTTTGCATTTCTCTTGGGGGCTTGTTAGGCCTCGTGCTCATTCATTCTGTATCCCTGCTAACTCATCCTTCTGTTCTGGCTTGGCTGGCTTGGGCTAGGGCTGTTGCCACCACTTTCTGAAGTCTCATCCCCTGGTCTCCAGGTACTGTCTGAAGTCAAATAGCTGTTGAGTTTCTTTATGGCAGGAAGAACTTTTACACCCAGTAGAGTGGTCCATTCTACGTAAGATGGGCTGGGCTCAGTCACAAGTACTCAAGGCTTGCCAACACATTCCCAGCACTGTGTGTCCTGGCCCACTGTGTGTTCACTGCCAGAGAGATGCCGCATGGCATTTATGGGACAGATGCCAAAAGAGCGGGTTTTGTTCTTGAAAATTAACAGGCACACCGTATGTACAGTTTTGTTTTTAATTTCCTTCCATTTTTCTAAGAACTGTTGCTGAACGGTAAGTCTGTACACCACTCTCTTTCCTCATTTAGATTGCAGTCACAGCTGCTTCCAAAATTTTACTGTGAAAGACAGTTCAATCTCTCTCTCTCTCTCTCTCTCTCTCTCTCTCTCTCTCTCTCTCTCTCTCTCACACACACACACACACACACACACAGTTTGCCTACTGTTTGAGATGCTGTCTTCAAAATGGGACCAGTTTTGGATGTTATCAGTATGCAGTGTAGTTAGCGGGGATAGAGACAGTTCCTGAAATCATACTTCCTACATTTGGAAAAAGGAAAGGTTGCTGTTTTGAAGGATACATGTAAACTTTTCAAATGATTTTGATGTAGTAACAAAAAGGCCCACAGAGGAGGAGATGAGTACCAGTCTCCCCTGTGTCCTGCTTTTCTTTCCAACTCTCTGAGCTTGGGAAAACAGCTTGCTGGCTTCTGCTGGCTTTGTTGGATCGTGAGTCGGGCTGATGTTTAGACGGCTTCAGCTGTGGAAGGGGTGTGGCAGCTGCAGACCATTTTTGTAATGTAGTTCCCTTCCTTCATCTAATTAGAAGTCTTTTCCTGTTAGGGGCTGCTGCCTGAGTTCACTCACATCTAGGACTTAACAGAAGCTTGGTTGGTATGCGTGTCGGGTCGAGCCAGATTACCGGCAAGCTTGTGTAGGCCTGTCTGGGAGGAAGGGCTGGCTTTCTGTCCAGTTGGGAGTGTTCTTGAAAACTAAAGATTTTTCCTACTTTACTTTAACTTAAGAAGATACCAATAAAGTAGGATTTTTTTTTTTGTCTTGTTTTTCAAGACAGCACCTCACTGTGTAACCTTGGCTGTCCCTGGAACTCTTTCTGTAGATCACGCTGGCCCCGACCTCACAGAGATCTGACTGCCTCTGCCTCTCAAGGGCTGGGATTTAGGGTGTGTACCAGTACTGCCCAGCTTCAATAAGACAATTCAAAACAAACATAGGAAGTTATCTCTGCTAGGTAAAAGTCATATGGAGCTGTAGATTCAAAGGTCTGGATTTAGACCCACTGGAGAGACTGGTTCAGGTCTAAGGTAATTTTTTTTCTGAATCTTCTTTTCTCATCTGTGTTGTGCGGAAGTTGTTGGCTGGGCTCCTAGAGTCACCTGCCCCAGGCTCTGTAATATTCAGACTGCAATACTTCTGGTGGGATGCGTGAGCCCTAGACTGTAGAGGAAGACTGAGTGCCCCTGGCAAAGATTCCAGACTCTAGGTCCTTATATACAGTTTAAGTTTCTTCCTTCAAAGTGCTGGTCAAAGGTTCCTGCGGCCACTCTGGTAGTGGTCTAGCCACACGTACCATGGACCTGTACGCATAGTGAATTCGAGAGTAAAGAGCAGGTGAAAGCCTTTGTGAAAGGTGGGGAGGGAATGTACGTGGCTGTCATTGGATCTTCCTTCTCCTTCTAGATAGGGCTGGAGATTGGGTTGGGCACAGTGACATAGACTCTTATCTAAGCAGCATCAGCTCGTTGGTTTAAAAATCTGGGTTTTGATTCTGCCTGCATAATCTTGAGTCATTTCCTTAGCCTCCGCTTCAGAATCAATAAGGTGGGGGATAGCAGAACTGGCCCCACTTCAAAGGATTTAGAAGTACCTCCCTCGCAGTCACCATGAGTTGTAAATCAGTACATGTAAGACATGTAGACCATTGGCTGATACCACAGTACTGTGCATAGGCCTGCTAGCGACATTATGTTTCTGCAAAGGCAATTCTGATTAGGTATTTTCTTAAAGTTGCAACTTTTTTTTTTTTAAATAAGTGTCAACAGTGTCCTGTCACCTCTTAGGAAGGAAAAGTTGTGATTGTTTCAGTTTCCCTCAGGTCTCTGAATCTTGTAATCATTGCTTCCCCCCTCTGCCTCATTTGTGAACATTTGATACCCACTAGTAAGAATAAGAACAGTGATCGGTCCATGAGAAAGTCATGCTCCTGGTAGGATCTGGCAGAAGTACTTGGTTTATGTCACTTGGCTGGCAGAGGAACAGTTGGACCAATAGATTTTTTTCCAATTGATTTAGTTACTGCTGTGTTCTAGGTCAGAGAGCTGGCGTTTTATCTTTATTCCTCTTGATTCCACTACGTTCTATGTTGCCTACAAGGAGGTTATGGGTTCTGGCAGGCTGGTATGGGGACCAAGGAGAGGTGGAGTAGAGGACACAGGCTGTTCTGACTCACATCCCGATCTCCGTTTGCCTTCTCCCCTCTGCTGCTTCCTGTGTCCCTCAGTCTTTTCTGTCTGCCCTTCTTAAAAAAAAATGGCTTATGGCTTCTGTGATAACCAGGAACAAACCCTAAATAAGCGTTCCAAAAGTGCCTGTTGATATTTGGTTTGTAACTATAAAATAAAGGAAAGAAGCTAGCTACTCAGTAGGAAGGGAATGGCTATATCAATAATATCAAGGCCATTTGACAGAACCACAAAGCAGCCGTTTGTTTTTTTTTTTTTCAATGTTTGCAAAAGTCTATAATGATGTTTCTTACTGTTTAATGGATAAAGCCAGCTGTGAAAGTATGTTTGCAGAATTTAAATGGTTTCAGGGAATGTCTGGAATGAAATTTTCCAAATAGTAACAGTGGTTGCCTCTGGCTCATATGTGATTGTTTTGTTTCCCGAATCCTTATGTTTTTCTGTATTTCGTAAAATTTCTACCGTGATTGCGTAGGACTGAAAATCAGGGGGAGAGGAAATAGCAGCTGTCAGGTGAAGATGGGTCATCACAGAGGCCCAGAAGGTACCTCTGTGGGAGGTAGAACTGGCCTCTTAGGATGTCATATTTATGTGCCGTCTTGTCTGCCCCACAGGCCTCTTGAGGAAGAGCAGAGGATGAGGCGTGTGGATGATAATACCCAAACAGGTAAGCATCAGGCTGCCTCTGAGATCGAGCCTTTTTAATACTTTGTTTTTCATGGTGCTGGGGCTCAATGTGTGCTAGGCAAATGCTGTTACCGAGCTATGTCTTCTAACCTTTCTAGTGGCCTTTTACCACTTCTTTCTTCCTTGTGTCTATATAAAAAAGAAAAAGGTCACCTCTTCCTTAGACTGTCACAAAAAGCTTCCAATGCGAACTTCCAGTTAATGTCAGAGAGAAGCAGAATGAGCCTGCTTGTATACCTGTCTTGCTTCAACACTGCCCTTCCTTCTCACAGAACACCCTGATGTTCGAGAGTCGCTGGGTCCCCTGTTGGCCCCTACCCCTCTCCGTCCGTGGCCCCAGATGACACTTCAGGTAAGCAGGCCCTAGTAACCTTGGTGTGAGCAGCCAGATAGGAAGCTCACAGTGTGGCCACAATTGGCCCTACTCTTGCCTATCCTAGAAGTAGGGGTGGAGGTGGGGAGTGATATCACAAAACCCAGGATGTGAGGGGGGTAAGGGAAGGATGAAATCTTTCACTTGGGTTTAACTGTTAATTAGCAAACATTTAGGGAAGGCTTGTCATGTGCGATAGACACTGGAAACCCAACGCAAATGACACCTGTATGGGGATTACATGTTAGGGCAGAAACATTGTAATAATGGTTTAATGTGACGTATATGAGCTGAATATGAATGCTTAGGTAAAATGGAGGGGGGGGGAAGGGAGGCAAGGAGCAAGGAATGGAGGGAGGGGCCTGAGAAGCGAGGCTTGAGAGAAGAGCATTCCACACAAGTGGGAAGTCCCTAAGGCGGGGCCTCAGCTACTGTCTGTTAGAAACCAGACTCACAAGGCTGGAGCGGGAGCTTCACGAAGTGAGGGAGAAAGTAGGGATGGGGGATTGAGAGCTGAGGTCAGGGAAGTGGCAGGGAACAGATGGGGTGGGTCCGTGAGGCTGGGGGGGGGGGAGAAGGTAAGGACCTGAGCATTTCTACTCTTAGTGGGGAGGAGTCAAGGGACTGAGGGGCCAGAGCAGAAGAGGAATGTGACCTGCTGCTGGAGGAGGGTAGGGACAGGGGCACCAGGGAGGAGAAAGCTGGTGGCAGGGGAGGAGGAGGCATTTAAAATGGCTGTGCTTTAACCTTCGGCTATAGAAACTATAAAGTAAACACAGATAAGAGGCTATAACGAACCTGAACCTGCATCGCCCAGCCTCGTGCAAGTGTGCAGGCATGTGTCAATCCCTACGGACAGTGGCGCCTGTTCCCGTCCCATTTCCTCTTGAATTATTTTGGAATAAAGGGAGCCCGACGCTGTTCAATTCATGAATGTTATAGTTTGTTTCTTAGAAAAATATCCTAAAACAAAACAAAACAAAACCCACCAATGATTTATCATAATCATAGCTCCAAAAATTAACAGTTTCTTCATATCATCAAATGATTAGATTACTGATACGATTTTTTTAATGACTATTCCCAGGACCCAAACAAGGTGATCTGTTGTCTTTCTTTTTCCTTCCTTCCTTCCTTCCTTCCTTCCTTCCTTCCTTCCTTCTATTTTAATTTTTTTTGGTCTTTTGGTTTTTTGAGACATGTCTTCTTTGCATAGCCCTTGCTGTCCTAGAACTTGCTCTAGACCAAGCTGGCCTTGAACTCAGAGATCTGCCTGCCTCTGCCTCCCAAGTGCTGGGATTACAGGTTGGGTCAGCCTGTCAGGCTGATAAGTTGTTTCTCAAGGATATGTCTCTTCCCTTTTTAATAGTCCCCCAGTTTCTTCATTCCACTTTGTTTACTAAACCCTGCTTGTCAAGTGCAGTTCCACAGAGTCTGAGTTTGGCTGATTAGAATCAGGTTGAAATACATTTCTTACTCTATTAAAAAATGWTTAAATTACATTTATTGATTGATTGTGTATGTATCTGATGTATGTACATGTCATGGTATATATACATACATATATATGTGTGTGTGTATGTATGTGTGTATGTGTGTGTGTTGAGGTCAAAGGACAATTTGTGGGAGTTAGTTCTCTCCTGTGTAGGTCCTGGGAGTCACACTGAGCTGACTCACTGGCGCTCTTCCTCTATTTCCATCCATTCATTAATCTTATTTGCTTTAGTGTTTTACTAAATTAAATTTACTAAACCATTAAGTTTGCTAAATATATTTATTAAATGTTGTCTATCATTATAAAATTGACTTAAACAGAACTAATTCCATTAAGTTCTATTAAATTCTAGATTAAATTCTAGGCTGGACTGAGAGAGAGGTGGGGAGGTCTAGTTTGTACAGAAAAGTGGTGTAAATATTTAATCCCCTTCTGATTTGTCCACATGAATTAAAATGTTGTCTTCTCCAAAGATCATCAGGTTTGGTGTGTCACTCGGATTCCAAACATAGTAGTTGACTTTGAATCCACTGTATTTGTTTATTTTAATGCTTACATTGAAATAGCTCTCTGTGGCCAGGAGGATTTTTTTTTTCTTATCATCTCCTTTTACCTACTAACAGTCCCCATTATTCTGTGAGCCTGTTCTCGAATTTTGCTATGACAGTATATCATGGCCTTGTACTTTGCCTGCTCTAACCCTGAAGAAAGCTAGCTCATTCAGAAGCCTTGGTTCCCTCACTGCAGAGTCAGAGAGGGGCTCAGTGTGAGTGTTGCTATGAGATTGAGAACTATTTTAAAAGACAATTAGGAAATTAGGAAGTAAACATTAACATTTTACTATATTTACTTATTTCTCTCTCTCTCTCTCTCTCTCTCTCTCTCTCTCTCTCTCTCTCTGTGTGTGTGTGTGTGCACACACGTGCATAGGTCACAGTACAGCTTGTAGGGATTGGCGTTTTCCTTTCCAACACATGTATGGGTCCTGGGGATCAAACTCAGGTCATAAAGTTTGGCAATAAGTGCTGTTACCCTCTGAGCTATCCTGCTTGCCCAGAAATCAATTATTTTTAAAAGAGAGTTAGTTCATTTGTTATTGACAGTCGACCACTGTGTGCTGATACTCAGTGAACCACGGAGTATCATCACCTGCAAAAGGAAGTCACTTCTGTACTTGTTGAGCTTTGCTCTTTGCATATACAGGACCGAGTCTTTGGTGGCGAGAGAGTTACCTGGGGTTCTTGAACATCTTTTTGCTGAGAAAACCCTATAGAGAGCGGGTGTGGGCCATGCCGGTTCTTACTATGTCTTCTTCTCCCCTCCCTCTTCTGCTTTATTGCATTCTCTCTGGCTCCCATCCACATAATGGAAGCAGGTGTCAGAAGTTACGTTGACCAGCAACCGTCAAGAAGAAGGTGACATCCCCAGAAGCAACCCACCTGTGGCTTTTACAGAGGTCCTCCAGGCACCAGCCATCAGGATTCTCCCATCAACCGGTGGCCTGGGTGGCCCTCCAAGGGACCAGGCCTCAGGGCCCGATGCAAGTGATAGAGCTGCTGGCCCCTTCCTGGAACCCACCCAGCAGCAGCTGGAGGCTACGTGGGAAAGTGGAGGGGGTCGAAAGGCCCCTATGGCAGGGGCTCTGTCGGATGAGCCTGCCAGGGGTCTGGAGATTGTGAGTGGCTTGGACGAGTTGCTTGGTGAAGACACCATTGACCAGGAATTGGAGCAGCTCTACCTGTCTCACCTGAGCCGCTTGCGAGCTGTGGCAGCAGGCGGGGAAGGCTGTCCAGATGGCGGCACTTCCCCCAGTCACCCCCTGGGCATACTCACGGACCGTGACCTGATCTTGAAGTGGCCTGGCCCAGAAAGGGCCCTGAACAGTGCTCTGGCCGAGGAGATCACGCTGCACTATGCGCGCCTGGGGTGTGGCGTGGAGCTCATCAAAGACACTGAAGACCCGGATGACGAGGGAGACGGTGAAGAGGGCCTCTCCATCACTCCTTCCAGCCCTGAAGGGGACAGCCCTAAGGAGTCACCTCCAGAAATCCTCTCTGGAGCCCGCTCTGTGATAGCTACTATGGGAGATGTGTGGGTTCCGTGGGCCGAGCGCTCTAGATGTGCCAGCCCAGTAGTTCTGGGAACACAGGGTCAGTTCACTGAGAATCCAGAGAGAGGGATAGGCAAGGACACCGACTCTTTGCTCATGAATAGGGTCATAGTTGGGGTGACCAAGTCCCCCGGGGAGGCTGGGACAGAAAGCCAGATGGAGGTTCCTACTGGGCGGGCAAGCGGCTTGATTCCTATTTCTGAGAAAGCGCTGCCTGTACCAGTTGAGCAGGAGCAGAGGCCTGCCAGCCTTGCTCCCACAGGGACTGAAGTCGCTCTGTCTAGTGTAGCCAAGCCTCATGGGAACTCCCAGGACGGAGAGAGGTCTCCCCTGCCAGTGGCCCCTGCAGCATGTGCGTGTGGGTTGGCTCCTCAGCTTCGGGGGCCTTTGACCCAAACTTTGGGTGTCCTGGCTGGGCTAGTTATGGTCCCTGTGGTTTTGAACAGTGGTATGTCCCTTCTGGTGCTTGTGCTGTGCCTCTTCCTGGCCTGGTTCTCGTAGGGGCTGCCTGTAGGATTAGCAACAGCAGGTTTCCTCTTCTCTGGGATCTGGAGATTTATAGTCCCGTCTGTCACCCCAGAGCGCTGAGGTGAGACCCAGGGCCTGTGTAGTGAGACACTTTGATTTTGACAGTGCTTGACTGGAGGGGCCGCCTTCCCATCTCCGAGCTCTCCAATTGGAACCAGGCTTCCTGCAGTAGTACTTGTGGGGTGGAGCACAGTGGTGGATGGTGTGAAAAACTTTTAGAATGGAACCAGGCATGCCCCCCACCCACCCACCCACCCACCCAACCCCAAGCCTGTATTTATTTTTGTATAATTCTCTGGATGAGGGAGAGTGGTCATGAGCTGGTCTTGGGGCACAATTACCCAGAGATATATTTATTAACAACCAACCTGTGCAAACCTGCTGGAGCTTTATTTTTAATTTAATTTATATAGAGTACATATTATTATATGCCATAATAGAGCTCTATGAGAAATGATGTGTCTTGCTGTGCTGGTCTCCTGTTTGGGCCTGAGTGTATAGGGTGGTCACCTCCTGGGGAATGGCAGTGGTCCATGGTGGCAGAGGAGATGGCCATGGCCGTGCCTACTGCTGCCTCCTCAATGTGTCCTTGAGGATCTGTATCTCTTTGCCTTGTGGTCCTAATATATGTGGTCCTTTGGTCGTGCATACTTTGTCTGTGGGAGCCTGTGTCTGTGTATATGGGTGGTTTTGGTGGGAGCCAAGAGGAAGAGTATTGGTGTTAGTGGCTGCAGTCGTGGCTGTGGCCAGCTGTAGATATGGCGACATGGATTAGCCACAAGGTTTTGAGATGACTACAAAAAGCAGCTTTTGACCCTACCAGGGAGACCCCTCAAACCCCTAAATGGGAAAGGCCCCAGAAAAGACTTCATGTACTGTGAAAAATTTGTATCAGATTTGTTGTCCACAGACATTGCATTTCTACTCCAAACAGGAAACCCAGAAGCTTTAAAAGAAAGGTTAGATACATTTATTGCATGCAAATAAAAACTCTTGGCATAGCAAAATAAAACACAATATATTTATTTACTTCCCTTTACAGCAAAACTTAAAAAAAAAGTGGTAATTGTTTTGGTGATTTTTTTTTTTATCCGTTTAGCAGGGTCTCAGACTGACTGGGAACTCACAGTTCTCCCGATGCAACCCCCTAGCAGCAGGGTTATGGGTGTGCGCTAGCATATATGCCTGTGGGTACCACAAAACTTCTTACAAGAACTATTGTAGGAGCTTTTCCCATTTCCCCCCATTCTTCCAATACCCTGTGCCTTTCTGAAACGGCACCAATCTGTGTTTTTCCCAGTGATGTTAAATCCTGGTGCTGTTGCTGCAACAGTTAGGCCTGTATGTCTTCTTACATGGCTTCCTGGCAGCATCCATCCGACACTTGGTCATCTCTGTTCCAAGCCATTTCTCCACTTGGTTCCTGGGAACCTACTCTGCTACTGGTCCTCAGTTCACACTGGCTATTCTAGAACTGTGCCTATCAAGTGGATTTGCCCAGTAAATGCCCGTTGGATGAAACGCATGGAGGATATCCAGAGAAATCTGGCTATAGTTCCACCTCAGCTTCACAAATACTGACCAACTGTGGACATAGAGCGAAGAGCCCCCAGTCCAGTAAGGGTGAGAGGCACAAAGAAATCTCTGGGCAGCATGCTCAGTGCACTAACAATGCTAAGTATTGTGGGCTGGGAAAGCCCAGGACAGGTGCTTAGCCTAGTTCAGAAGCTTTGGAAATCTTGAGGCCTGAGTTCGCAAAAGTGAGAAAGAGCCCAGCAGATAGTGAAGGGGAAGAAAAGACCAGTCAGAAGGAATAGCGAAAAACAACCAATAAGAAATCCAACACATCTGTTTTTCAAGGGATTATTAATTTTTTTTCCCGAGACAGGGTTTCTCTGTGTAGCCCTGGCTGTCCTGGAACTCACTCTAGATCAGGCTGGCCTCCAACTCAGAAAGGTTAAAGGTGTGTGCTACCATGCCTGGCAAGGATTTCTTTAAAAATATAGCTTCTCTGTGATCCTCCTGCATCAGCCTCCTGGGGGTTGGGCTTAACAGCATTAATTACCATGCCTGGCTTCAAGGAGGTATTTTGACTTTCTCAACTATCAGTGTTCAGATATCTATGGGTTTCCAATGATTTTTTTTTTTTTTTGAGATGGGCTCTTGCTGTGTAGCCCCGGGCTGACCATCTTTCCATCTTAGCCTCTTAGGGACTAACTAGGACTATATGCCTGGCTTTGATTTGATAATTTTATGATTATTTGAAAAGGTTCCTTATGTCAATTTTTTTTGGAAAAAAAAGACAAATTACTATCAATATATAACTTATGAAATGCATCCCCAATAAGAACAGAAAATTTAAAGTAATTTTATAACCATTGAAGAAACAGAAGTTTCCCTACATAGAAACTCTGGGCCTAGATGCTTTGCTATTTTAAAACCCAAGGAACAAAGAACTTCACTTTCCCAAAAGTAGTTCCATGATGTAGAAAGGGAGAGCATGCGCAATGCATTTAACGGGGCTGATGAGTCTTGATGTTTTTAAAACTGATGAACTGAAAATGAATATCAACAAAACCATCTCATGAACATAGACAAAAATATTCTAAATCAAATGATTGCTAAGTCCAATATTTATAAAAAGTCTAAGATAGCCAGGCAGTGGTGGCACATGCCTTTAATTCCAGCAGTCAGAAGGCAGGGAGATCTCTGTGAGTTCGAGGCCAGCCTGGTCTACAGAGTGAGTTTCTGGACAGCCAGGGCTACACAGAGGAACCCTGCCTCACAAAAAATGTCTAAGATGACCAAGTTGAGCCAGGCATGGTGCTGTGTGCCTCTACCTTGGTGAAGCAGGAGGATTGCTCTGGTGAAGCCAACCTCTGCTCCAGAATGTTTTCAAGACCAGTCTTGACTATGTAGCAAAACACTGTCTCAAAAAACTTGGGGGAAAAAAAAAACAAATTGGGCTGATCTCTAATATGTCGTGTATTTTAATATTTGAAACATCACAAGTATCTCATTAGCATATTAAAGGAGAAAAACTACAGGAACCAGAGAGATGGCTCAGTAGTTAAGAGCACTCGGTACTCATCCAGAGGATCCAGGTTCAACACTTAGCACCCACCTGGTGGTTCACAACTGTCTGTAACTCCAGTTCTAGGGGTCCAACACCATCCTTTGGCCTTCACCAGGCACACATGCTGCACAGACAT
>BDUI01000883.1:43562-58764 GCA_002335545.1 Apodemus speciosus
CTGTCTCCCAATACACTGAAAGCAACTGGCTCCATCCCAAATTCCTTAATGCCACATGAAAAGTCCGTACCCTGACAATCTCACCGCAGACACACCTGACGACATGGGGCAGTTCTTTTTCTTTTAGGACCCTGAAACCCACTCTAAAGTTCCTTAGTAAATACTTAAGACTGATCACTTGGTGTTTAGTGTTGCTTTCTCTGGAATCCAAACTGGCCTGACCTCCAGATGGCTTGTGGTACCACCTCATGGGCATTATCCTGCCATTGCTATTGGGGTCCTCAGCTGTGGGCTCGGCTAGACAGAACAGATGGAGTCATTAATACGGAAACTTTAAAAACTTGCCACAATAGCATGGTGACTTCCTCGTGCTCCAGACTATGTGACTATATGCTTAAGCTGTTTGGGGTAGCTTATGAGGAGACACTCAAGCAGTTATGTCATAAAAAAACATATAGAAAATTGCCATGATACCCCTCAAATCCATTTGTCCTTCTAAGCTACTCAAGTTAAGAGGCAACCTCATTAACTCTCTCTTTCTTCTTCTACACATCTGTTGATGCGCCATTTACCGCATCTCACTCAGAAGCCTTTCTAGCTACCTGATTCCTGTCTTTTACTCCTGTTTCTGTAAACAGAGTCAGCAGGTTTACATCTCTGGGCCCCCATTTGCATTTCATACCACCCCCAAATAGTCCCACAGAAAAAGAAATCATACTAAGGATCTATCTTGCTTAAGAAATGGTGGAAAATTCCATGGAGCCATTGTTTACCCTTCTCATAGAGGTTGAATATAGTCTCGGTCCTATTTGGGTGTTTGTGTGGCGTCTTGGTCCTGGGGAACCTGAGCAGGGACGGTCACTTTGGGGCATGAGTTTGAGACTGCCCTGGGTGATAAAATGAGATCCTATCTAAAACTAAATTATCATTCCCTATCAAGAAGGACTGAAAATCTGTGGTTCAAATGAAGACCAAATGCAGGTTATCTAAGTTTCTCAAAGAGCATTAGAAGTCCCTAGGTTGTAAAACTGGATGAAAGGGTTAGAGATTATACAAAAAAGAGAAGAGAACTTTGAACTTGTTGAGGCCAAGTCCACACTGGTCCACCTCCACTGTCTCTGTATAGGTTATGGTAATGGATTAGCCACGTCTTTCCATCCTAGTTTTGATAAATACTGACCCTGTGCTGGTGGGAAGGAGACAGCCCTGGATCAATTTCCCAATTTGTAAAGTCAAAATTAAAGTGCTTACACTAAATATTGCTGTGAAGAATAACTAAGAAATCAATGCAGGCTGCAGAGATGTCACACTCTGGTGGGGTAATACACACACACACACACACACACACACACACACGCGCGCGCGCGCGCGCGCGCGCACGCACGCACGCACGCACACACACACACACACACTCACATATACACATGTATGGAGAGAGGGGGGGTTTATTAGAATGACGTACGCACTTCAGTCCAGGTAATCCAGTAATAGCTGGCTGTGTACAAGGCTGGGAGTCCCAGCTAGTCGTCAGTATGTGCTGGGATCTTGAAGCAGTAGGCTTCAGCACCAGTGAAGGTATGAATGTGCTAGGGAGGGAGGGGCAACCAGGCAAAGAGCAACAGTTTCCTTCGTCCCTGTCCCTATATGGGCTTTCGGCAGGTGTGGCCCAGGTTACAGGGCAGTTTTCCCAGCTCAAATGATCTGAATTAGAAGTGGGTCTTCCTTTACCCCACGGACAACTGCTCCACTACTGCCTGCCGAGGCCGACTCTATGTATGCCCTCGGCTCCCTAGCAGTCAAGGAGACCGTGGTGATCCAGTGCTATACCCCAGACACCGATCTGTGGTCGCTAGTGGACTGTAGCGGAGGCGGATGGATACAACCCCTCTAAGGACGACAAATGGGACAAGATCCCATCTATGAAACAGGTACACGGCAGGGGCAACCTGGCCGTCCTGGGAGGCAAATTCTATGTCTCTTAGGGGGGTATGACAACACCTTTGAACTCCGGGACGTGGTGGAGGCATATGACCCAGAGACCCGGGCGTGGAGTGTGGCAGGGCGGCTTCCAGAGCCCACCTTCTGGGCATGGCAGCGTGGAGCATCTTCCGCCAGCAGACACCGGCAGGGGGCGTGGCTTTGAGCTGAACAGTGGCAGCAATGACGTGGATGCAGGCCACCACAGGCTGCCACGGAACTCCGAGGAGCTACACTAGCCCAGGCTTGGCCCAGGGTGGGGGGAGGGCCTTGGTGCAAGGGGCCTGGTACCTGCAGGGGAGTGGCTCAAGGGTGCTTAGTGAGCCCCTAGATGCACCGTGTAAAGGTTTCTGTGCACTCGGAACCTATGTCACAGCTTCTGGGGACTAAGCCGGTGGGACACCACTGTCAGGTCCTCGTGGGGACTTTTCYAGAGGAAGGGGTGCATTGCTGCACTCCTGCATCCTGCAGAAGTTATTGCATTATAGTGGACACTTGCATCGGGCACCTCTGCCTGCYTGTGCTCCAGAGCTATTCAGGTTTCCAGACCAGGGCCCCACGAAAAGTATGGATACTAAGAAGTAGGCACTTCCTGTGGATCCACTGGGAGTCCAGGACGGTCCCTTCCTTGGCCTCACCTCTGCCACTGGCTCTGGACTGTAACCCACCACTTAACACATGTCTCTACACAAGCAGGGATTAAAGCTGGCCACCTGGGTATGGGACTGTCCCTGTCACACGTATAAAGGACAAAAATAAGTTTTGAGAAGTTCTGTGCCTGGTATTTGATGCTGATCTATAAGGGATTTTTCTTATATTTATGATTTCAGAGACTTAGGAAGATCGCCTTCCTTAGGAGGGGGGCACTCAGTCACCAGTGGCTGGGCAGATTTGTATATTTATTCTTCTGTGTTCTGTAGCTTCTGTGTCCAGYGTCCTAAGGTTTTAAGGTGCTTCCCTAATTTTTGAAATAAAATATTTCCTATATAAAAGAGTGGGTCCTCTTATTTCAAATCAAGCAAAAAAAAATTTCTCGCAGGTGTGCCCCCAGTTTTGGACTCCAGATGCAGATGTACTCAAGTCGACAACCAAGAATAGGCTAAATGGAAGTGTTTGTGATGCTTGCAAGAGTTGGTCTACAGCTCTACTAGTGGAGCCTGAGGAGTTTATCATAACAGTGTGACTTATGGTGGTTTTGCTCTGAGGGGATGGGGTCTCCTGAGTCTTCCCTGCCTATGAGGCCCATGCCCAGCAAAAAGCCTGAAGAGTAAGGCTCAGGTGAGCTTCCCTTGTTTGTCACAAAGGACTGCTGGAGAAATGTGTGTGTGTGTGTGTGTGTGTGTGTGTGTGTGTGTGTGTGTGTCTATGTGCAACTCCATTAGAAAGAAGATGTCTGGAAACTTGTATCTGCGGTTTCCCGAACTCCACCCCATGCATCTTTCCCCTTTACTAATTCTGATATAGTTCTTTTGACTTTAATAAGTAAAGTACTAGCATCTACCCTTCTGTGTCTTATGAATAAGGAATGCCGAGTCTCAGGGTTGGTTAGTGGATTCCTGGCACAGACCAATTGGACCCTCTCCTCTCTATACTTTATCCAGAACCATACAGTACTTGGTGAGGCTCTTGCTTCATCAATCTCCTCTGTTTGCATCCTTCGTTCACTGCCAGCGTCTCTGGTCTTGTCTCTGTCTCTCTGAATGTATCCATCCCTTTCTGCATCTGCCTCTCCTCTCTTTTCTTCCTTTCCTCCCTCTCTCTCTCTGCCTCTCTCCCTCCATCAGTCTTTCTCTCCTCTCTCTTCCTCCCTGCCTCTATCCCTCTTTGCCTCCCTCTATCTCTTTTATCTCTGCTTCCATTCACCCCTCACCTCTCTCTGTCCCTCTCTGTCTGTCTGTTTCCTCTGTCTGTCTGTTTCCTCTGTCTGTCTGTCTGTCTATTCTCTTTTCCACTCCAATTGCCCTCGGTTTTATGTATCTGTCTGCCCCAATCACGTAGTGATTGTGACTGCAGCTGCTATCAGATGTTGTGTCCTCACCCGAGCAAAGGTACAGCATGCAGCTATTCTAGCAAATGTCATTTTCTTGGTACCTGTTCATAAGGACCACCCGAAGCACTGCTTCACTCTGAAGATATTATAAATGTCGTTGCTCATTAACCCTCTTCTCATTAAACAGTCTACATTGCCGAATTCTATTATCCCCATTCTATAGGTGAGACTAACAAGGCCCAATGAAGATAAGTACTTTATTCAAAGTTCAAATCAGTAGTACTTGATATGGCCAACTTTAAACCTAGGTTTCTTGGAACACTTGTGTGCTTTTGCTATAACCGTTTACATTTCTTTTTAATGTTAAGAATAGGCTTAGAGGGTCAGGCTTGGTGGCGTACGCCTCTAATCCTCTTTTTCTTGCTTCCTTCTAAGCTTTAATCTGGAAGGTTATGAAACTCTTTGGGTATAAAGCACACGCCCCGTTTTCATCTCTGAGTCCTTAGATCACAGCACCATGACTGATACTCGGCCTCTCAGAAAGACTTTATTAAGTGAATAATCCCCTCCAACTTTCATCAAAACCTGCCCCCAGAAAGAATTTAAATCAGAAACTATGCACACACACACACACACACACACACACACACACACACACACACACAGACACATACAGAGAGACAGAGAGAAAAACAGACACACATGCACAGAGACAGATAGACACAGAGAGAGACAGAGACAGAAAAATCAGCAGACAGACATACACACGCATGTGCACACACATGTGTATGGAGATCACAGGTCAATCTCAGGAGCCACTCATCTTGTTTTTTGAGATTGAGCCTTTCACTAGATCCTGTGGTTCACCAATTAAACTAGGCTGGCTGGCTGGGAAGCCTCAGGGAGCCCCGTGCCTCTTCCTTTCCAGTGCTGGGATCACACATGTGTGCCAGCATGCCCAGATTTTTATTAGATGCTCAGCTGTTTATGTTTGTATGGCAAGCACACTACAGACTGAATGGTCTCCCAGCTTACTAAAGGGGATTTTTTTTAATTATAAGAAATATACCAGACATATGGAGTGCTGATGTGGTGGGTCTGACCATGTTGCTTTTTATGCCCTAGACTGTTTTGTGGGAGGAAGAACTTTGGGCTGGAAAGGTGCTTGAGTACTCAAAGCTTAATGACCTATTCTGTGGGAACTTGGAAGAAAAGAATGTTGAGACAAATGCAGACTATAGAGGCCTGGCTTGTGAAATTTCAGAGGGAATAAAAGACTAAAAGAGTATCAGGATCATTTATGTGATTACACACACACACACACACACACACACACACACACACACACATATAATTGAGCATCTGTGGAAATGAAATCTTTGCTGTACCGGGACAATGGATACTAGTTAGCTGGACTGAAAAAAATCAGTCGTGATGAAAAAGAGATCAGCATCCCTAAGGTGAAATATTTGGGGAAACATCTCCTCAGGGTGAGCATACACAATATATGATTTGGGGACAAGGAAGCACATGTTCACTTCAGGAGAGCTTGGCAAATAATGTAGGAGAGTCACATGGCACTGGTTTTGATGACATGAAGAGGTCATAGAGAGAAGCTGAGGCTTGGCACTCTGTGGCAGGTTCAGAGTCTTCACAAGGAGAGGTCAGGATAGGCCACTGATAAAGGTGTAGCTTTAGTTGTAGATACTCCAGGACTGAAAGGGTCATGGAGAAAAGCTGAGGCTTGCCAACATGTAATATGGTTGGCCTATAGAGAGGACAGAAGGTCATTGGTGAAGGTGACTCCTCAGCTGTAGTAGAGACACCAACCTATTGGAGACACCAGGACTATGAGATGACCGTCAAGGACAGTGACAAGTGTGGAGTGGAGCGGGCTTGAACCTACCTGTGTGTTGTGGGTGAAGCGCTAGAGAGGCAGAGCTGCCTAAACCGTTTAGAGTCCTGAAGATTATGAGTGAGTTCCAGATGTTGACACTGAGCTTTTATACTGTCAGATTTTGGTTTTGCTTTGTTCTGATTTATAACTATGTCCCGGTTCTTTCCTCTTGGAATAGGAAAATATATCTTTTTTTTTTTTTTTATTTTACAGGAGCCCACACTTAAGAGTCTTTGGACTTTTACAGAGATGTTGGTCTTTAACAGTATTACAAAATTTAAAGACTGTTGGACTTTTAAAGTTGAACTGTAAGGTTGGAGAGATGGCTCAGTGGTTAAGAAAACTTTTCTTCCAGAGGTCCCGAGTTCAATTCCCAGTAACCACTTCACAGCTCACGATCTGATGCCTTTTTCTGGTCTGTGGGCCTACATGCAGACAAATCACCTGCATACATAAAAAATAAATCGAAGCCAGGTGGTGGTGGTGCGGCAGCGCATGCCTGTAATCCCAGCACTCTGGGAGGCAGAGGCAGGCAGATTTCTGAGTTCGAGGCCAGCCTGGTCTACAGAGTGAGTTCCAGGACAGCCAGGGCTACACAGAGAAACCCTGTCTTGAAAAACCAAAAAAAAATTGAAAAAGTTGAATTATATTTTGTATTGTGATATTAACATGAGTTCCTGGTGACAAGGCAAGGCTATGACTTAATAGTGATATGTTTATGTGTCAAGTTGAAAGGGAGTATAGTGTCCAGGTTAGTTTTGTTGTTGACTTGATACATCTAGAAAGATTGAACTCTGGGACATTTTCTTAATTGTTAATTGGTGTAGGAGGGTCCAGCCCACTGTGCGTGGTGCCAACCCTAGGCAGATGGTCCTRGGTTATATAAAAATGCAAGCTAAGGAAACCACGTGGAGCAAGCCAATAAACAATGTTTCTCCATGGCCCCTGCCTCTGGGTTCATGTCTTGAGCTCCTGCTCTGATGTTCCTTCATAATGGACTACAAGCTGTAAAATGAAATAAATCCTTTCTTCCCCAAATGGCTTTTGGCCATGGACTTTATCAAAGCACTAGAAATTAATGTAGGACAGAAATGCAAAGGAGAGCATAGGTCCTAAATTTAGTGTACTGTGTAGTCCTTAAAATGTTCCTTGAAGTCATGTATGATACTCATGAAACTTTGTCTCTTCTATTTGGGCCCCCATCAACATTCAGCCATCATAACTACTGCTCCAAAATAGAAGCCACCAAGTTCGTTTGCCTAAGAGCATGGGAAAATGAAAAAAGATATATAAAGATGAGTTTTGACTAGCTGCCCAGAAGTATACATTTAGCAGGGGTGCAAAAGTTAAAAGATATTTTAACTGTTACAAGAGGTGGCTGGAAAGCATGCTGTTGCTGCTTTAGTTAGTGGTGGAATCTGGGAAAATGGAGCCAATAAATGAGGCAGACTAAAGTCTCATGCAATTTATTCAGAGCATCAGACAATTTATACTTCAGAGGGTTAAGAATAGTCACCTGAGTAAAGTGTACAGTCACAAGGACAAGCTGCAATGGTGAAACATGTTTTTATCCATTGAGGCATATGAGTAACAACAGCAGAAATAAACTCACTCCTTTCTGCTACACCTGGGAGGGACACACAAGACTCTTGTCTTGTTTTCTGGGAGTTTTTTTCACAAGCGCCCAGAATTCTCCTCACACAACTACATTCTTGGACTGTATTCTGACAGCATGTTTATGAAGAAATCATTTTAATTTTACACAGAAATGTCAGTGTTTTTAAAAAGAACACTTTCTTTAAAAAGAAAATTCACAAGGTTGTGTAATCATCGGTACTATTTAATTCTAGAAAGTTTTTTATCATTTGCAAATGAAAGCCTATAGACATTAGTAATCACAACCTATTTATTATTACCCATCCTCAAACCAAGTCTTGGCCACAGAGGATCTATTTTCTGTCATTATGGGTTTAATCGGAATATTTCAAGTAAACCGAACAAAACATCTTATGGCTTTTTGTATCTGGCATCTTTAACTTTATATACTGTTTTCCTTCCTTCCTTCCTTGCTAAATTCTATATATATTTTTTGAAACAGGGTCATGAAATACAGTTAAGACTGACATTGAATTCACTATGTTAGGTGAGCATGGGCTTGCTCTTGCCATTCTTCGGCCTCAGCTTCCCAAGTGCTGAGAATACACATGGTCACCGCTGTGCCCAGCTTTGTCTAATGCTTTCAAGTTACAGCCATGTTTTATCATATATTAGTATATCATTCTTTATTAAAATTGAAGAATATCCCACTAAATTGCAATTTTATGTCAAATATTCTCCTACTTATCATCTTTCATTTGGTCAATCATAATTGTACATATTTATGGGATACCATGTGATGCTTTAATCTGTGGATAGAATGTAAAATGGTTAAATCAGTCTAACATTATCATTAAAATTGGGGCTAAATTGTAAGTGCCAATGATTTTACCACTTACTTACCTGTTTTTTATGAGGTGACATTGCAAATTAGTATAGTTTGAAACATATAAGACATTGTATAGACTGTAGTCAGTAATTTATTTCTCTTGTTCTAGAACTTTGTACTCTTGGTCAACAACTTCCCATGTCCTCTTCTTTTTAGATTATAGCTATCCTAGTGGGTATTAAGCAGTATCTCATTTGTGGTTATGTAGAGGGGTGTGTGTGTGCGCGCGCGCGCGCGCGCGCGTGTGTGTGTGTGTGTGTGTGTGTGTGTGTGTGTATAGTTACATGTGTGAGTATATGTGTTATTCTGTATCTGTATATGAGGATGTGCATATGTGTGATTGTGTGTATGTGTGTATGTATATATGTTCACGTGTGTGAATGTATGTGTGTGGTTATGTATGTATGTGTGTTTGCACGCATGTAGTCATGTGTATGTGGTTCTGTGTGGATGTGTGGTTGTGTATGTATGTATGTATATGTGTGTGTGCCTGTGTGGTTGTATGTGCATGTGTGTGGTTGTGTGTGTGTATGTATGTACATGTATATATGTATGTGTATATATGCATGTGTGTGCATTATGTGTGTGTATGTGGGTGTGTGTATGCATGTCTGTGCATATGTGTATGTGTGGGCATTTGTGTGCATGTTTGTATGTATGTATGTATGTATGTATGTATGGGTTTTCGTGCATGTGAATATATGTGGTTCTGTGTGGATTTATGTGTGGCTGTTTGTGTGTGTGGCTGTTTGCTAAAGATAAAGTACAGGATCTTGAACATACTTGCCAAGCAATCTACTACCAAGCTAAATCCTCAGTTCATTTTGGCTTTGATTTACATCTCTTCCATGACTATTAATGCCAAGTTCTTTTTGATGTGTCTGTTGTATATCTTTCTTGAAGAAATATTTATTCTTGCCCTTGTCTCTCATAACCTCTGCTGCGAGCTGTCTGGCAGCTAAATTGCCACCTGTGCCACCTGTGCTATATGGTTTACGATTCCACGGCTGGCTCAGAATTTCTAGGACTTTGCATCGGTGACTGAAAGCTCCACATTTCTTGCCTCACTTTAAGACTCAGGACTAATTAGAGTAGAATAAACCTGCTGGCACAGCAAATCGCACAGCATGCCTGGGTTTGTATACCTAGCTGCCTTCAATTTCCTTAAGCCAAAGGCCTCTAATAAGGACACACTTGTAGGCATCCCCAGCCCAATTTCTAAAGCTCTCTGTTTATCCCCTGCCTGGCATTGTCTGCTAAATGCAAGTGATGGTGTCTGTCTTCCTTGCTCCATATAGCAACACAGAGCTCGCATTTGGGTGGCTTTGGCCATTTCCACAGTGGATTGCCAGGTACGAACTTCTCACTTAGGTATACTGTTCACTTAAGTTCACATTTGCTAGCAGGACTGTATCCCAACTATTGAATAGTTAGTCAAGCTTTGCTTAACTGGAGCCCTGTGCATTTGTCAAACTGTAGACCTGCACACAGTTCTCAGACAGAGGTGTTGTAGTGGCTTTCCTAGCACCAGACAGTTGGATAACTCAGCTCAGCTGAACTCTCTGGCTCACAAAGTGCCAGTGAAACCACAATGCTGTTTGACCGTGCTGTACTCTTGCAGCAGGCGAGCTCTTATCCTCTGAATAATCTGTGCTTTCTTTCACCTTTATCAAGCTAGGGGACTTTGGAAGTATTGTTTGGGTTTTAACTGCACACAACACGAAGCATTTCGTTCTAAAAGCCCATTTTGCTCCTTGCAAGTTAATTAAAGGCACTTCAATGGTCTCTGCTGCCAGTCTCCTCTGATCTTCATTGGAATTGTGTTAATTTAGGCCCCAGGGCCTCTGGAGATTTGTGCAGGCTTCAATTCTGATTTATTTTTGTCTTGACCAGATGGCTCCAGGTTCCTGGGATTGTACCAATGTCTTTTGGATTATCCTGTTTATCTTCCCCAGTGCCCAAGGTTAGGGTTCATTCTTATGAGACGCCTTTGTCAGCAACATAAGCCATTTACCTCCACTGCTGCTTGGACATCATAATCGAAGCTATTAGATGTGATAGATGTTTTTCTAAATTCTGTGACATGACCTGGTCGAAGGTTTGTTTGTTTTTCCACCTTTTAGAAGCCGTGGTCATCGGAAAGGCAGTAGGGAGCAGGACTGAACAGAGAGGAAGGGAACCTTCTGGAGTGCTGAAACCCCACCCCCCCAGCTCCTTCTCTACTTTTTTAGGGAGCGGCCCTAAAAAAATATAAACACAATATCTTTAGTAAGGTTAATAAACCTTCAAAAGGACATATGATGTTTGGAGAAACAATACATCAAAACCAACAAAAGTGGGATTTCCCTGTGAGACTATGGAATTAATTTCACACAAAGGGTACACTCAGTTCATGTTAAAATGGCACCTGCGCATTCTGATATAAGCAATGCTCATAGCCATCGAGGCTAAAGCGTAATATTCCCTGGGCAGTGGAGTTTGAAGCCTTGAAAGAAAGCCCCACTCTACAGATATTTGGGCTTAGGGATAATAAGGAAGAGAGAGCCCCCCCACCCCGTTCTCCTTCATTCTCATGTATGTTCTTTAGGCTGGATCTACAGAACAAATTACTACAAGCATTATCAACAAGAGGAAAACAGTATCTGTGCATGTGATCTCATTACAAGTGCCATTCAAAGAAATGAGCAAAGCTTGATGCTTTTCTTTATAGACAAAGAACAACAGTTTTGAAGAAGTGAGGGGGTGAGTGGCTTCCTGGACGAGGGTAGTGAATTCTCAGGACGTCACTAGGGGCTGATGGAGTARTGTGAGAGTTAGCGGATGGTAAGGGCGGCACCAATGAGATTATTTATTTAGGTTCATTATGGCCCCAGCTACACATGTTGGTGACTGAGGCTACTTTCTCACCATAATAGCGGAGGGTGCTCTTTTAGAATTAATCTCGATGGCTTCCTGTATTCAGCAAAGGCGAAGCAAGTGGCTCTCTTGACAGTTATGGAAATCAAGTGATCCGGGCATAAGATAATCATCCTATTAGCCTGCAAGTTTGGCACATTTTGAGATGGCTTCCTTAATTTTTTTCACACATGCATGTGCATTCACATACACATATCAACACACAAATATCAATAGAATCCAGAAATGAAAAATTCTAATTTTTCAGGGATTTCAGATACCGGAACAAACAGATAGACAAACACACACAAACCGAAAATAAAACAAAGACCCTCCCCCCCCACACACACACATACACAACTGTGAAGAGTCCCATTAGGCCCCAGTAGCAGGGGTTACTCATTGCCCTTTATCTTGGAGAACTCAAATCAAGAATTTATTCTATTTCCCCTTCCCAGGGAGATCCCTGGGTCCCGTCTTAAGCCCCCTCTGTTACTTAGCCTCTCTGGGTCCCTGGACTGTAGCATGATCATCCTCTGCTTTCCAACGTTTGTCCACTTTAAGTGAGTACATATCAGTTTTATTTTGAAAAGTATTTAGCAAAGGATAAACTGATTTCTTCTTCACAATGAGAAAAAAATATTCGACTTCTATGAGTCAGGGACAATAGTCTACCTAATTAGAAATTACTTCTAAAATTTTAATGCAAGGATCTACGAAAGAGTGAATCTTCAAAAAAATAAAGTAGAACAAAAAAGAATTTATGAGTCTAGGGTTGTTGCTCAGAGCCCGGGTCCCATCCTCAGCGCACCCTGACCCCACCAGAGCTCCCAACCTCTGGGCTCTAATTAGCCTCCTATGTGCCTGATTTTGGCTGGGTGTCAAAAGCTAATAAAGCAGTTTGCTGATCTCTTAGGCCAGTTGTAAAGTTTTGCCTACAAAAAGAATGTAATCCTGCACGCCCTATGGAGGTTCACAGTGCAGGTAAAATATGCAGTCTAAGTGGCAAGCATAGGAGTCTGGCGGCATCCCTTGATCTGCACCTTGAAAACTGAGAACTGGGGCAGTGGGCCATTGCATTTTGTGTATCTACCATGCAAAGGATATTTGGGGTGGGTCTTTTCTAGAACTAGACTCGGAGCTCTGCTGAGGCAGCAGAAGGCAGCCAAAGGGTTCTAAGTATCCCATAGGTGATAGGTCTGACTCTGATCCTCTCCACTTTCGGGCATCTCACGTTTCTTATCTCATGTTCACCCTCTTCTGCTCTTCTGTAGCAGGTTCAGATGCGGAAGTCCCACCCCGGTAATATTCTACAAGTATTGCTTTATGCCTCACTAGACCATCAGTACATCTAGTTCCTTAAGGTGATGGAGTTCATCGGCCTTTTCCTGTTTTATATTTTTGATGATTTTATACAAAACCAGACTAGATCAGTGGATTTTTTTTTAAAAATATTTTTTTGTATGTGTATGGATTTTTTTTCCCTGCATGTACGTATGCATACCATGTGCGCGCCTGGTACCTGTCTGTGCAGTTCAGAAGAGGGCTTTAGATCCCTTGGAACTGGAGTTATGGATGGTTAGGAGCCACTATGTGGGTGCTAGGAATCAAACTCAGGGCTTCTACAAGAGCAAGAAGTGCTTTCATCTGCTGAGCTATCCCTCCAGCCTCCTCATTTGAAAATAATTTTATGTATATAGATGTTTTGTCTCCAAGTATGTCTGTGCACCAGAGGCTTGGTTGGCTCCTATGAGGGCAATGGATCCCCTTGGAATGGAGTTGCAGACAATTGTGAGCCATATGGATTTTGTGGGTTGGATGTGACTCTCCTGGAAGAGCGGCCAGTGCTCTCAACTGCTGAGCCATCCCTCCGGCTCCTGGAGTTCATTATTAACAATGAGAGGTGAGGAGGAAACTTATAGACATACTTGGAAATGGTTAATTTTGCTCTCCTTTGGTTGGGCAACTGCCAACTGCCAAGGGCCAAGTAAGCTGTTTACTTGGGCATCATTTAAGACCCCCCCCCCAAAAAAACAACATGGTATGTGTGTGTGCTCTAAATAAAACAGTCGCAGTTTAACTCTGAGCAGGGCATACGAGGCAGTCTGTGTGACCTGTCTGTCACTACCTTTACTTGGCACCTATGCCAGATCTGTACCACATCTCTCCCCAGAAAATGTCAATTCCTGCCTCTCAGCCACTGAATGAGCAAGCCTGCCTATGATGGCTTCACTTTCCTTCAGATTCTGATTGGGAGTTTACCGCTCATGGGATTGTGGCTGTGCAGCAAGATATTACCTGCATGATAGGTAGTAGAAGAGGGGAAAAAAAAAACTAAGGAAATCCATAATAATAAGAAACAGTGGAAACCACTTCACATCCAATTCCTTAGTTTTCCTAAGCCCAACAAGGAAAACAAGTTATTGATTTAGCTTGGTCAGTATKAAATAAGAAAGTAGCTTTAAACTTAATCGATTGATTGATTGGCTGTCCCACTTCTACTGAAGTATTTACTCAGGGATATAAAGATGTGTGATCCATTGCCCAGACATCACTTTGGTTGGTGAACAAATAAATATTCTGATGGTTTTATGCTTCTACTGCTTAAGCAATTTCATCTGTGATTTGAGCCAAAGTCTGATATAAATTATGAACGACATAATCTAATTCAGAAACTCCTAGTCAGACTATAAATTCTCTCACAAATCCATGAATACAGTGTCTTGGATACCACCTGGTAAAATAAAAAAAAATCAAATGATGAATTAAAGCAGTGAAAGGTTTGCTTTGAATATTTTGAAAGACTAAATGGATAGACATTGTATAGTATATTTGGTGCGTGCCCACTGAGAAGAGCACAGATGCATTGTGGTAGTTAGCACTCCATGTCTTCGTTTAATTTGTCTGATTGTGAAGTTAAACAATCATACTCAGATGGTCCCCAATTTATGACGATAGGAAATTAATACTTAGTAGAAGTTGTACTGCAAATTTTGATCTTCTTCTTAGGCTAATAATAGGCAAGATTTCATGGTACTGGGAAGTGGTAGCGAGTCATAGCTAGTCAGCCACCAGACTGCAGAGGGGAACATCTACTACAGTATAAAACACTGTATTGCAAAGGTTTTGGATATTTGTATTTAGTATATTTATATTCCATGATAGCTACAAAATGCTTATCTCTGTGTGCATAGGACATAATCAACACCTTACTATAAAACAGTGTTGGTTGATTTTCCAAACTGTAAAGCAAACGTGTTTTGAGAATGTGTATGCTAGGCTAGGCTGGGGTATGATGTTCATTATTAAATCTATATATGTAAGATCTGTCTGTGTACCCTGAAATTTGCTATGTGGCTCAGGCTAGCCTTGAGTTTATAATCCTCCTGCCTCAGCTTCCTGAATGATGGGATTACAGACAGGTAGCATCATGTTTGGTTGACTTTTCACTTTATAAAGTAGTAGGTTTATATTTTTATTATTTTTATCTTTTATTAGTTTTTTTTTAAGTCCAGTCGTTACCCACTCCTGGTGCAGTCTCCCACAGTTCCTCATCCCATTCCTCCTCCCCCATCTTCAAGAGGATGTCCCCTGCCCCCCTGTCATGCCTCTCCACTCCCTGGGGCCTCAAGTCTCTTGATGGTTAGGCATGTCTTCTCCTACTGAGGCCAGACCAGGCAGTCCTCTGCTGTATATGTGTCAGGGGCTTCTGACCACCTCATGTATGCTGCCCGGTTGGTGACTCAGTGTCTGAGAGATCTCAGCGGTCCGGGTTAATTGAGACTGGTGGTCTTCTTATGGGGTCGCCCTCCTCCTCAACTTCTTCCGGCCTTTCCCTAATTCGACCACAGGCATCCCCTACTTCAATCCAATGGCTGGGTGTAAGTATCTGCATCTATCTCAGTCAGCTGCTTGTTGGGCCTCACAGAGGACAGCCATGTCCTCACAGAGGACAGCT
>BDUI01000883.1:67798-92045 GCA_002335545.1 Apodemus speciosus
GCATCTGCTGTCCCCTGAGTTTTTCATCTTAGCCATTTTGACCGGTGTGAGGTGGAATCTCAGTGTTGTTTTGATTTGCATTTCCCTGATAACTAAGGATGCTGAACATTTCTTTAGGTGCTTCAGAGCCATTCGAGTTTCCTCAGTTGAGAATTCCCTGTTTAGCTCTGTACCCTATTTTTTAATAGGGTTATGTGACTCTCTGGAGTCTAACTTCTTGAGTTCTTTGTATACATTGGATATTAGCCCTCTATCGGATGTAGGATTGGTAAAGATCTTCTTCCTATAGTGTTGTAATCCCCCTCCGGTCCTCCAGTCCTTCCCCCAGCTTCCCCACCAAGGTCTTGGCAACAGCAACAGTTATGGTTTGGTGTCTGCAGACAGGATGGATCCCAGGTGGGGTTGTCCCCAGATGGACCTTCCTTCAGTCTCTGCTCCATATTTTTGTCCCTGTCTTTCCTTTGGACAGGAACATTTCTGGGTTAAAATCTTTGAGATGTGTGAATGGTCCCATCCCTCGACTGGGGGTGGTCTCTACAGGTTCTATCTCCCCCTTGATGAACATTTCAGCTAAATTCATCCCTGTTGGGACCTGGGAGCTTCTCGCTTCCCTGGTGTCTTGGACTGTCCAGTGGCTACCCCCAGTTCCTCATACCACATTGCTACATATTTTTTTTTCAATTTCCTGATGTACCTCTCAATTTCCTCTGTACCTTTCTCCCATCCCCTCCAATACCTGATCCTGTCTCCCTTTTTCCATTCCCCTCCTCTCTCCCCAAACCCCGCTTTTTTAAAGATAGGGTTTCTGTGTAAGAGCTGTGGCTGTCCTGGGCTCCATTTTTAGCCTGGGATTAAAGGCATGTGCCACCATGCCTAGCCTGTATCCTATTTTTAAATTGGGTTATTTGGTTTTTTGATGTCTAGTTTCTTGAGTACTTTATATTTTTTGGATATTAGTCCTCTGTCAAATGTGGAGTTGGTGAAAATCTTTTCCCATTCTTTGGGCTGCCATTTTGCCCTATTGACTGTGTCTTTTGCCTTAGAGAAGTTTTTCAGTTTCATCAGATTCCACTTATTAATTGTTAATCYCAGTGCATGTGTTATTGGTGTTCTGTTTAGGAAATCTCATGTACCAATGTGTTCAAGGCTATTTCCCATTTTCTCTTCTATCAGATACAGGATATCTGGTTTTATGTTGAGGTCTTTGATCCACTTGGACATGAGTTTTGTGCAGGGTGACAAATATGTATCTATTTTCAATCTGCTACATGTAGACATCCAGTTAGACAATCACCATTTGCTGAAGATGCTTTCTTTTATCCACTGTATATTTTTGGCTTCTTTATCAAAAGCCAGGTGTTCATAGGTGTGCAGATTTATGTCTGTATCTTTGATTCTATTCCATTGATCAACATGTCTGTTTATGCCAATACCATGTGATTTTTATTACTATAGTTCTCTAGTACAATTTGAAATCAGGGATGGTGATAATTGCTGGAAATTCTTTTATTGTGTAGGACTGTTTAAGCTATCCTGGTTTTTTGTTTGTTTTGCTTTTTTCACATGAAGTTGAATATTGTTCTTTCAAGGTCTGTAAAAGTGATGCTGGAATTTTGATGGGGATTGCATTGAATGTGTAGATTACTTTTGGTAAAAATGGCCATTTTCACTATGTTACTCCTACTGATCCATGAGCATTGGAGCTCTTTCCATCTTCTGATATCTTCTTCAATTTCTTTTTCCAACACTTAACATTTTTATCACACAGGTCTTTCCCTTGCTTGGTTAAAGTTACCCAAACTATTTTGTATTATATGTGGCTATTGTGAAAGAGGTTGCTGCCCTGACTTTTTCCCCCAGCAAGTCTTTGCTTTGTATATAGGAGGGCTACTGATATCCTGGATATTTTGTGTCAGGAATGTTCTAGATCTAACATTTTCTTTGACTGATGACTCAATTTTCTCTACCATATGTTCAGACCCGGAGATTCTCCCTTCCATCTCTTGTATTCTGTTGGTGATGCTTGTATTCGTAGATCCTGTTCGATTGATTACCTAGATTTTGCATTCCCAGAATTCCTGCAGTTTGTGTTTTCTGTATTGCCTCTATTTTCAGGACTTGAACAGTTTCCTGTTTGTTTTCTGTTGACTTTCTTGGCATTCTTCAAGGGATTTATTGATTTCCTCCCTTTTTTTATTTTATTTTATTTTTATTTTTTGGTCTTGTCATCGATTTCTTTAAGGGATGTATTCATGTCCTCTTTAAGGACCTCTGTTATCTTTATAAAGCTGGTTTGGAGGTTATTTTCTTTGCTTCAGCTGCATCAAAATATGCAGGGCTTGCTGTAGTAGAATAGCTGGCTTCTGGTGTTGCCATATTTCCCTGGCTGCTGTTGATTGTATTCATACACTGGCATTTAGGCATCTGGGTTTGGGATGCTTATAGGTCTAGGTGCTGATTTCTGCATTTGTCTTTGTTGAATGGGTGTTTTGATGCTTGATTTCTGTTTCCTCTGTGGTCTTCTGGTCTTTGTGGTTTGGGTTTCTGGTGGTTGGCATGACCTCCATTAGGGATTCTCTGTACAAGTTGGGGGCTGAACCTCTGGTGGCTAGCTTTGCCTTCTGTGCAGCAGGGGGGGTCTCTGCCCAACTTGAGGGAGTGAGACATAATAATGAAGAGGGGAATGGGGGTTGGGGGAACTGAGCGAGTGTAGGAAGCCCACTGGTGGACAGTCTGTCTGTGGTTCTGGCTGCCAGTGTGGTCTCTGGTTCAGCAGGGAGTCTCTGCCTGAATTCTCTTATGTGTTTTTCTGGCTTGCTTAGCCTGTACCTGTTCACTAAACTGCCGTGGCCTGCACCAGTTTTTCCAACTGGTGTGGTTTGCATCTGGATAGCTGAAGACCACAATAGTTAGGGACAGGGTCACAAAAGTGGAGCTGGCAGTGGGTAGTATGTGGTGGGGCAGTGGAATGGGTCTTTGGGAAGCAAATCTAGGGAGTGGGGCAGTTCCACCGGCAGGAGGGTCACTCACCCGTCCTTCTGACTGCTGTGGCCTCTGGTTTCCTTCCCTTAAYGATTTTATTTCTTTTTTTGTTTGTTTGTTTGTTTTATTTCATTGTTAATTTCTCCTTGAATTGTTTTCGCTACTGTAAAATTATTGTGAAATACAATTACCATATACATTGTTTCATTTAACAATTGTCACAGTTCTCATTAAAGGAATCCATCCATACCCTCTTTACGGTCTTTAAAATATTCATAGTTGTGATTTCGAACTGCTTGTCCTGTGTTTCACTAAATTACTTTTCTCAGGGTGTGTAACACAATGGGGTTGATGGCTTGTGGAGCAGGCATATTGTCTTGGTTGTGCATGTTTGTGTTTTTGCTCGGGATCAAGGCATCTGAAGTTTTGATGTTTGAAGTGTTTCTTGGTGTAGATAGATATGTGGTCTTTTGTTGGGTGGGTGTTCCATTCGTTGGTTGCTGTTGCCGACTGTGAGTCCTAGCTAAGTGTGTTGGGTGTGTAGTCCTTAGTACAGAACTGTTCTGTAGGTTGTGGGGAGGGAGTCACAGAGGAATAAAGAGGCCAGAAGGAAAGGCTGAGGGTGTGATGGAGAAGAACTAGGGAGACCTTGTGTTCGCATCAGGAGGCCAAGTCCAATGAGGATGAGAGGAAGAGCTCAGGCAGGCAAGCTGCAGCAGGACTAAGGGTAAGAGGCCGACAAGGGGACAGGAAGGGGAAAAAAAGGTATCCTACCTGAGTTCTAGGCTAGAGATAACTTGGGGTTCCTGCTAGAGAGAGGTTCTGTGGGCGGGGAGAGTCACAATGCAATGGAGATAAGCATAAAAGAACAGCTGAAAGAGCTTGCAGGAAGAAGTAGAGGGACCCCGGGCTCTCATCAAGAGGCTGAATCTCTAGGGGGTGGATGTGGGCTCTACGTTAGTACATTTTGATTACACATAGAAAGGAATCTGAGTGCAGTGGAAACAATGATAGAAATAACTCCTTTGGTTGAACTGTAGAAATTCTATAATGGCTCGTTCTTCCACATAAATGCCTATTATTGTGTCTCTGTTTGCTCATTGTTGCTTTAGTGTTCTTTGTCTTTAAGGAGGAGGAACATAACATAGATGGTCCCTGACAGATTCGTGTTCTTGTGATTTCAAATATCATTCTATGGAGTGTAGGATGCCTACAAGCTATGGTGACTAAGCAATTTGACAAAGAAATGCAACAAAACAGATTGTATCCAGGACTTCTGCAACAGGGAAAAAGCAGCCTTTGAATAGAACTGGGCTCAGCTCCGAATATAAAATTTGCAAGTGGAAATTTATAGTCATGGAAAGGCACGGGAGTCAGTGTATGGAAAATTACAAAGAAGAGACATGTGGCTAAACTGACCTAACAGGATTCCTCTCAAGGTAGGCCACCGTGACCAGACAGCACCTGGAAGATGACATTGAGTAGGGGATCTGGTTACATAGCAGAAGTAGCAGATATGGGGGATGGGACATTCTTGCTGAAAGTTGCACAATGCAGAGACAAATGTGGAGGTCCAAAAGTCAAGACTTAGTTGAAAAAAAATGCTCAGGGTAGCCTTAGTAATTTTTTTCAGTGTGGATCATTGTTTGTATGCAGGAGGGGCTCCGAGATTGGTCTTCGGTGAAGAACCCAGAAGATGAATGGATCAAGGAGATGGATGGTGTAGTTAATATTCTCAAGTACTTTATAGATATATATGATACATTTATATTTATATGATACACACACACATATGCTATATTTTAATTGTGGCAAAATGCATATTCCAGAATCTACCATCTCACCTATTTTGTTTTTGTTTTTGTTTTTGTTTTCCAGACAGGGTTTCTCTGTGTAGCCCTGGCTGTCCTGGAACTCACTYTGKAGACCAGGCTGGCCTCGAAMTCAGAAATCCACTCTGCCTCTGCCTCCCAAGTGCTGGGATTACAGGCGTGCGCCACCACCGCCTGGCCCATCTCACCTATATTAAGGGTATATTCCAGGAGTATTAGACATCATATTGCTATAATAACATTTCATCTTGGAAAAGTAAAACTCTGCAAACAACCATTAGACAATAGTTCCTTACCTCCTCCCTCACGATGCCCTGGTCTATGGCCAGTTTTCATCTACTGTCTGTCTCTGTGAATCTGACTACTTCAGGCACCTCATAAAAGGGGAATTATGCAATGTTCATCCTTTTGTGATTGGCCATGATGCCCTTTAGCTTTATCAGTGTTGTAGCATGTACATAATTGCCTTCCTTTAAAATAGCAACAACAAAAATACTGTCTTAGTTGGGGTTTCTATTGCTTCCATGAAACACCATGACCAAAAAGCAACTTGGGGAGGAGTTTATTTAGCTCAAACTTCCACATTGTTATTCATCAATGAAGGAAGTCAGGACAGTAACTCACACAGGGCAGGAACCTGGAGGCAGGAGCTGATGCAGACGCCATGGAGGCGTGCTGCTTACTGGCTTGCTCATCATGGCTTACTCAGCCTGCTTTCTTATAGCCCCCAGGACCACCGGCCCAGGAAGGCCCCACCCACAATGAACTGAGCCCTCCCACATCAATCACTAATTTAAAAAAAAAATGCCTTACAGGATTGCCTATAGCCAAATCTGATGGAAGCATTTTCTCAACTGAGGCCCCCTCCTCTCAGAGGACTCTAGCTAATATCAAGTTGACTTAAAACTATTCAGCTTTAGTTTTAGAACAGAACAAGGTTCAGTTTTCAGCACTCACAAAGCAACTTATAGTTATTTGTAATTCAACTTCAGAAAGTCCAGCACCCTTTTCTAGCCTCTGTGGACACCAGGCAGGCACACCCTACATATACATACATACAGGCAAAACACGTATACACATAAAATACATAAAAATATGTCTTTAAAATGATCTAAGCYGGGCGGTGGTGGCGCACGCCTGTAATCCCAGCACTTGGGAGGCAGAGGCAGGCRGATTTCTGAGTTCGAGGCCAGCCTGGTCTACAGAGTRAGTTCCAGGACAGCCAGGGCYAYACAGAGAAACCCTGTCTYGAAAAAAGAAAAAAAAATGATTGTCATTTAAAAAAAAAAAAAGCCAGGCAGTGGTGGCGCACGCCTGTAATCCCAGCACTTGGGAGGCAGAGGCAGGCGGATTTCTGAGTTCGAGGCCAGCCTGGTCTACAGAGTGAGTTCCAGGACAGCCAGGGCTACACAGAGAAACCCTGTCTYGAAAAAAGAAAAAAAAATGATTGTCATTTAAAAAAAAAAAAAGCCAGGCAGTGGTGGCGCACGCCTGTAATCCCAGCACTTGGGAGGCAGAGGCAGGCGGATTTCTGAGTTCGAGGCCAGCCTGGTCTACTGAGTGAGTTCCAGGACAGCCAGGGCTACACAGAGAAACCCTGTCTTGAAAAACAAAACAAAACCAAAAAAAAAGATCTAAAAATCTAAGTTATGTAAGGTTTTGCTTCTTTTTGATTTTCTAAGACCTTGAGATACACCACGAGGTTATTTATTTGAGAATGTTCTGATTTTATAATGTAAGCATTCATAAATATAAATTTTTTTCTCTTGTAACTCTCTTAGCTTCATCCCAGGGGCTCTAGCAAGTTGTTCTTTCATTTTCATTTGATTCTAAATATTTTAAAACCTTCCTTCCTGATTTCTTCAATGACCCACTACCTTCTTGCTTGATTTCTTCTTCTTTTTTTTTTTTTTTTTTACTGCAGTGACTTGCAAAACCCAAGAGCTTCCAATACAGTGGCAGGAAATACAACATAGAAGAGGGCCACTGAGGATGCCCTGCGTAAATTAGTATTATCATCTCTGTTAGAGCTCTGCTAGATTCCTAGTCATCTTCTGAGTCAACAAACCTCTTTCTAACTGTAAATATGAGTGATTACAACATCCAAATGTCAGCGTAAATAATCAAGTCTTCCTCTTCTTTTTTAGGGTTTATATTTATTATTTTTATTAAATGGTGTGTGTACAAGTGTGTGTATGTATGCATGTATGTATGTATGCTTACATATGTGGATATGTGCCTGTATGTGTCTGAGGAGGCCAGCGGATGTAGATTCGCCCTGGAGCTGTAGTTATGAGCAGCTGTGTGCTGTGTCACGTAGGTAACTGAACTTGGCTCCTCCAGAAGACATATTCTTAACTCCTGAGCCATTTCTCCAGCCCTCTTTCCTTTCCTTAAACATACATTCTGAGACATTTGTAAAATCAAGGTGGAACATGCACATTTTTGGTGTTAAACGCAATTTTTCCTCCTCCCTCTTCCTCCTCCTCCTTCTCGCTCTCCAACTTTTCAGTTGTGAGAAACATCATCTGCTAGTCTCTAAAGTCCAGACAGTCGCCTCCTCTCCCACCCTGCAGGCATGAGAGAAGCAGAGAAGTCAACCAAAGGTGAAGGGCCTTGGTGCTCTGAGGTAGAGCTGTTTTCCTCACAAGAACCGACCTTCCAGAGAATGAATATTAAATCCTCCTTTCTCTTCCTCCTTGTGCCAGGACATCGTTTAAAGCACACGAGCAACCAGACCTCCTTGCTCCATCCTTACAATCTGAAACCACACTGCGTCTCTTCTCGCAGTGAGTTAGCACATGTGTTAACACTGACTAATCAAAAGCTTGATTTGTTCAGGGAAAGCAGTTTGGGCCATGAATCATTCTTCTGCTTATAAAGGAACAAACCCCACAGATAACGGCTATGTCTTCATCGATGTTTTAGGTTATTTGAGATGGAGTCTCCACGTCTCATGCAGCCTCACACTCTCACTGTATCCAAGGTTACGATCCTCCTACCTTCCAAGTGCTGGGATTGCAAACATGGACCACCATGTTTGGTTTTCTACAGTGCTGAGGGTCAGACCCCATGCTAGGCAAGCATTGTATCAAATGACCTACCTCTCCCAACCCCTTCACTGGGGTTCCTATCTTTAGCCGTAGTCTGCAAGGCATGAAGAAAAGAAAAAGAAAGTAATCTTGGGATAGCTGTAAATTTGTAGTGATTCCGCAAGAAATCATGAAGACACAGCCTGTTGTAATTACCACTGGGTCATCCCCAAAGACGTCTCCGGGTTTTGTGAATGTGATGCTATGTGGAAGCAGAGGTAATTAAGTTGAGATTAGTCCAGATTTATAGTGGGCCCGAAACTCAGTGAGTGATGCCCTTATGGGAGAAAGGAGAGAGATGTTCGAGACAGAACAGAACGCCATCAGAAGTGGCAGTGGAGAGTAGAGCAGTGTAGCCTCAAGCCCAGGAACATCTGGAGCTACAAGAATCTGGGAGAAGCAGGCTAGGCCTTCAGAGGGAGCATGGGTCTAGCAACAGCCTTATATCGGAGCTCTGGCCTCCAGACCTAGGAATGAATAAGTACCTATTGTTCTAAATCACCAAGATTGTGGCCCATTGTTAGGGTGGCCACAGGAAACTAATACATGGCCTGAAGGAAGGATGATTAATCATGTACTGGCATGTCCAGAGAAACAGCACGCATGTTTGCCAGTACATTTCCATCTGGTGTGCCAAGAGGCAGGGGCCCTCCCCGGAGCCATCTGGTCTCCCTGCCTGACTCCAGGCAGAGTTGGCACCTACACATAACTGGTGGCACACTCTGCTCAGGTTGTGCATTGTGGAGTTTCTGACTGGGCTGCTTTATACAGGGGACAATCTGTGCTCCTCTTCACACTCAGGTGGGACAAACACACAGCCTTGTAATGTTTGCCCAGAAAGATCTGGCTCTGAGCACAATGGCAGCTGTGGGAACTGTGTTTCCCTATGAACACAAATGACTAGGGACCACAGTGCTAAGCAATAATTCACAGCCTTTTCCTGCTTTTGTTTTTTTGCTTGAAAATATTTGTTGAAATTGCTTTTGATGAAATTTAATATACAATGATGTATATTAAAACAGAAAGAAGAGTGATATTGTCCCTCCTCTGTGGTTGGTGTGTGTGTGTGTGTGTGTGTGTGTGTGTGTGTGTGTGTTTGTGTGTGTGTCCCTACCTTCCAGAATTCACAGAAACACATGGAAAGCAGAAATTGTAATGCTAAGTCCATCTGTTTTGAGGGGAAGACAATAAGTACAAAGCCTGCTGGTTCCTGTGGACAGCCCTGTGTCTCCACCTGCAGGTGTCCTGTGTATATGTCAGGGGAAATCCAACCTCTGTCCCTGCAAGGAGTTGCCTGTAGCACTCCTTGCCACTGGGATAAAATTATGTGAAAATTCTAGCATCTGGAAGTGCTGAGGTGTTTGTTTAGCGGGCCTAAGGTAATAGTCTGTGTGGTCCTGAGGCTGAAACCAACCAGGAGATGCCAGGGCTCTTAATCCTCATGCATCATCATGGCTAGTCCTCAAAGGTGAGTGCTGTGGGTTTTTGCTTGCTTTTTACAAACCCGATTTACTTAGGAACTTATGCGGAGCTGTTTTATGCAAGCAACATGATGTCGCGGAAGGGAAATCTGTGGTCTCTCATTTGCTGGAAGCCACTTTGGTATCTTAGCACTGAGAGATGCTTTCAGGAAGAGGGAGAGCAATTTTGGGAGCTTTGACAAATGGATTCAACCTTTTCTCCTCAGAGAGCTAGCAGGACTTCCGTTCCAGAGTGAGCCGACGGACACTTAGATCACAGCTAACGTGTGCTATCTTTCTCAGTGGCGCTAACCAGCAGGGCTGCTGTCATGTACAAGGAACATGAGCAAAATCCCTAGCACACAGGAGTCTGAGGAACACGCCTTGGATGTGTTCTCATTTAATGCCTTATAACGAAGCACGCTCATAAGTGGGAAGAAGCAGACTATGAATCTGTTATGTACTTTGTCATCCTTATCCAGTTCCTAAATTATAACTGAATAGAAAGGTATGTACAGTTTTGGGAAAGTAGGATTCAGGGTTATCTTTTCTCCTGCTCTTTCTTTCTTTCTTTCTTTCTTTCTTTCTTTCTTTCTTTCTTTCTTTCTTTCTTTCTTTCTCTTCTTTCCTTTCTCTTCCTTCCTTCCTTTCTTTCTTTTTAATTAACATCCCAAATACTGTCCCAGTCCCCTCTCACAGAGTCCCCCACCCTCCCCTTCTCCTCTGAGAGGATGGGGGGACTTGGCATCCCCCAACCCTGGCGCATCTAGACTCTGCAGGGGTAGGTGCATCCTCTCCCACTGCAACTGCAGCCAGACAAGGCAGCCCTATGTGCCTGGCATTCTGACTGGGGTGAGTTGAAATTTTAAAGTGGTTTTAATTTGCATTTCCTGGATGGCCAAGGATGTCGAAGATACTTTTCTGTTATTTATTGGCCATTTGCATTTTAGAGTTCCTTATATGTCCTGGATATTAATGCATCCCTTTGTATGTGGGCTGGCTGCCTCTTCACTTTCCTAAAGACTTCTTTTGCTGTACAGAGGCTTCTTAATTTCATGCAATCCCATTTATCAATTCTTGGGGTTCTTTCCTGTGTTACTGAAATTCTGTTTAGAAAGTCCCTGCCTTGTCAATATTTTGAAGGGTCTTCCCTATGTTTTTCATCTATCAGCTTCAAATTTTCAGGTCTTACATAAAGGGCCTTTGGATCCACCCTAATATGAAGTCAAACGAGAAGCACAAAAACCAGTAGAAGCAAAGGCTGCTGAGGAGGCCGCCTCACTCGGCGCTGTGGCTTCACAGACAGCCAACACTTTTCATGGCCTTAGGAGCTTAACTGAAGTCAGGAAATGGCAAAAGAGTATGAAAAAAGTCATTTTCTGAGTGTATAGATGTGATGGACTTGTCAAAATGTCACATGGGGTGGGTTGGGGTTAAGAGCTTCTGCTCTTCCAGAGGTCCTGAGTTCAATTCCCAACAATTTGCATAGATGGGTGGCTCCCATCCATCTATAATGGAATCTGATGCCCTTCTGCCACACAAATGTACATGCAGATAGAACACTCAGATACATAAAATAAATCAATAAATCTATTTTTTTTAAAAAAAAAATTCGCATGGGGTAGTGTTTCTGCAATCCCAAACTAACACATCTTTCTGTCATCGTAAGAGAAATTCCAAATATGGTAGAAACTAATTTTTTTTAATTTACAGACAGAAATATGAATGAAGTCAGAGGCCAGTGAATATTCACATCTGCATCCTAGCTTTACCCTCATTGGTCAACTTGATCCTTGGGGAATTAAGCCAAAAGGAAAGCAGAATTCTAACACCTCTTCCCATTTTTAAGTAATCGAGGGGCTGAAAAGATGACTCAGATGTTTGACTCCCAGAACACATATAGTAGCTATCACATATACATGGTACACTTACATACAAGGAGGTAAAACACATAAACTAAAGTTAACAAAGAAATCGCAAAAAAATGAAAAAAAATAGGTAAGGGTGACTCTGTATAAAGTCTATAAAGTATTTGTAAAATTATCACTGGAATACTAACTGTTATATACTTTCAGATGGCAGGGATACACTTATGTGCATGCCTGTATGTGCACACACATGCACACACATGCACACACATGCACACACATGCACACACATGCACACACATGCACTCACACAGGTGTGCCACTCGATATACATGGAGATTTGTTCTAGGATCCCTGTATATAGCAGAATCTGCACATGTTCAACCCAAGGCCTTGTTTTCTGGTTTGTTGCATTTATCTAATGAAACCTTAGCCTTTTAGGATGTATGTCGGCTCATTCACATTATCCCCATGTGTGATTTCGTCAGGCAGAAATGTTATGTTACCAAAGCATTTTATGTAGTTCCTTCATGAAATTTCTACTTCTGGAAAGCAGAGATAATAGCAAGCAGAGAAGGCAATGCCCTGCCTTTTTACTCACTGTTTCCTGTTACCAAAGTGTCTGGAGAAGTTTCCATTAAGGACACGAATAATAATCTCAAAAACTCCGGAGGAAAGTTTGGGCAGAGAAGTTCTGGGAAGCACAAGCCCCCAGGGATAATGACTGACAGATTAGCATTGCTCTTGGCTCCTCTCTTTTTCTTCGTTTATTTTTATTCTTATTTCCTTCTTGATTTGTATAAATTATTTTCTCTCCTCTGTTTCTTTCTTTTCCTTTATTATCTATCTGGTTGCCAGGCTTCTGAAACCTGAAACCGAAGAGCACTGTCAGTAATCCACCATTTAATCCTTCTGACAGTTCATTAGCTATGAGCTATTATTACCCTCATTGAGAAGATGGAGGAGCTAAGAGGATCTGAAAGCTTTCCTAATGTCACATAAATGATGGAGTGGGGATTTTTATCAAGATAGTATTCATTCAGTGATTGCACCATTAATCATTATAACATATACTGGCTGGCTTGTTAGACCTTGTTACCTATAATAAAATGATAATTAAGAAAATGACCATTACAGTAATGTTTGTGTAGCAGACATTTTAAACTTTTCCAATGTAGTAGCATTAGTCTAAATTTAAAAAGAACTAATTGCTGGGTGGTAGTGTTGCACGCCTTTAATCCAGCATTTGAGAACCTGAGGCAGGTGGATCTTTGACTTCTCAGACAGCTTGGTTTACCCAGAGAGTTCCAGGATAGCCAGGGCTACAGCAGGAAACCCTGTTGGAAACAAACAAACAAACAAACAAGCAAACAAAGCAACAGCAATAACAACAACCAACAAAAAAGAGAACTCATTAAACAAAATAAAAACTGTGAAATAGGTACACACCTTAGAAGCTCTCATGTCTATTTATAGCCATAAACTAAAGAACAGGTCTTTTTTTTTCTGAAAAGAAAATAATATATAATTCACATAACATAAAAATTACCTTTTCAAAGTCTATGATTCAGTGATTTTTTTTAGCATGTCTCCTGTTACACAGCCATCTTCACTGTCTAATTTTAGATCATATTCATCATCCCCAAAGGAACTGTGTCCATTAGCAGTCACTCTCCATCCCTTCTTCTCACCAGGCCCTAGCAACCACTAATCTACTTTCTGTCTCCATGGATTTACCTATTCTGGACATTTCATATAAATGGAATCATAGAATATGTGACCTTCTGTGTCTGGCTTCTTTCACATGGAATAGAGAAAAAAACAGCTACCTTTTAATGGTTGCTATGACTACCGTGGCATAAGCACCATTATCAGGGAGCTTTGTGTGCATTATCTTTAATCTTTCAATAACCCTGTGGCAGAATAGAACTATGATCTTCATTTTAATGAAGAGACGCATGCATAGAGCTGTTCCGTAAGTCCCATAGCACATTACAGCTCATAAATGACATAGTTAAAATGCAAACCCAGGTCAGTTTGTCCATCTGTATCCAGATTCCACATGTTTGATGTTCCATCCCTCCATCTGAAGGTCACAAGGATATGGGTAATGTGGTGTTGCTCAAGCAGGCTCTGGTGGGGTGCAGTCTAAGCTCTTGGACTTGGTGCCTTGGTGTGAGGGGGGCCAAGGATGCCCTCTGGCAAGCCTGACCTCCTGACCTCTGGCTGAGGTCCTGCTTGCCTTATATTCTCTGGCGCTCCCTGGAGAATCTCCAATGCATTCCTTAGTTTTATTCAACTTGGATGTGTTGTTCAAAGGGCTCGTATGGTGGCATTTCTGTACTTCTTCATCCAGCCTTGGCTTACACAAGAAATCGTATCAAAGCAAGCTAAGATCTCTACAAAGTGAAGTGTCAATGAAATCTGTTGACATTTCCACATAGAAAACAAAACCAATCAAACCACCACCACCACCACTACCACCACCACCACCACCACCACCACCACAACAACAACAACAAAGAACACCCCCACACACATAGTTTAGGAATTTATGAACTCCAGGCTTAGCAATAGCTTGCTTTCTGTGGATTAGCTATAGGAGGAGATATCAGGGTCTCCCAATGATTTGGTGCACAGAGACATTTGGGCTGTTAACTTATACTGGCACTTTCTCTGAACGTAGAGCTCTTCACAATGTGGCCTGTGAAATGTAGAGGAATGGACTTCAAAAAGAGAGGATTCTACCCAAACTGATAAAGCTGAGATTTTCACCAGATGATGATGGTAAGTATTCCTTAAATAGCTCTGGAGGGGGGAGGGAGAGGGAGAGGGAGAGGGAGAGGGAGAGGAAGAGAGAGAGAGAGAGAGAATCATATCTCAAATAGCAGTCTCCTAGAACGTTAGAGCTAGAGGTGACCTTCAAAACAGTATTTAGCTTTGTTAGAGACAGATAAATTGGGGGGTGGTGGTGCATAGACTGCCCAGGGGTGTTAAGGAGACAGCCACAGGGATTATCACGTTCTGACCACTTTATAAAGTGAAGTAAACTGGATCCTCAGTGATTCCTCAATGTTGGCAACACTCAGGTCAAGGTGCCTCACTGTTGCTGCTCACTGTGTCAGCGACTCTCTTGGCTCTTGGTCCTTATATGCCTGTCACTGCTGGCTTTCTTGGATGATGATGTGGTCTCTACAGGGTAGCTCTTAGTAACCACCAAGAACACTGATGATGATAAGGAGGAGAGCATCAACATAGAACACCCCCCACCTCAGAAAAAACCCGGTGCGGATGACTTCTGTTTTGTGATTTGTAAGGCTGCCTCGGGAGACTAGCTCCCCTGACCTTTCTTGTTGCCAACCCTCTTCAAAGCCACCCACTTAATTTATCCCCTCTCCCAGTTAAGGAGCGCCAAGGTAGCGTAACAGGGGGCGAAGAAACAAGGGAGGTCCACAAAACCGGCCCCCAAATTCTACTCATCACTGACAGTTCTGCCCCTGAAGGAGCCCAAGAATTCTTTTATCATACGATTCAAAGATGTAGTTGTTCAAATTAATCCTTACGAGCTGTAAATAATTAAGTAGATGCTCTGTATATGGTGGCAGAGTAGATACTTGTTTTCCAGAAGTAATGCCTTCCAAAACCATTTGTTCAATGGTTTGGAAAATGTAGGTCCAAATGGCTTTGTTTCTCCAGATCATTGAACCGATTTGCTGTTAGCCCAGCTGGCAGCCTCTGGGAGTCACTGTTGAGTTCTCAGAGGAATTCGGATGCTGGCAAAAAAAAAAAAAAAAAAAAAAAAAAAAAAAAAAAAAAAAAAAAAATTATTTTTCTTCTGGAAGAAAAATTTTACCTCTTTGAAGTTAGGAATAGTGCATCCCAGCCTTCTCTTTATCGATCTCTCTCAAGATTTTATTTTGATATAATTGTAGAGTTACACAAAGGTTGTGAAAGTGGTACAAAGTATTCCCGTGTGCTCTTCATTTAACCTCTCCTTGTCTTGAGTGACCTCAGGGTATTTAGTAAATGCCAGGCATTGATCCTGCTATTGTATTATTAAAGGACAAGCTATTCAGATTGTAACCATTTTCCACCTGTGTCTACATTGAATTTGTCGGTAGCTGCACCGTGTCTTCTTAGTCTGCTCCAGTCTGTGCCACGTCTTTGGCATTTCCTTGTCTTTTATGAACTTGACATTTTTGGAGAGTTACGTACCCAGGCCTTTCTGTAGACTGTCCCTCAGCTCGGGGATGTGGGATGGTTTGCCATGATTATAATAGAATAGAAATGTATCGTGGTTAGATTGAAAGAGATGGAAGTTGTTTTGCTTTGACCTCCGTGTCTTCCCTCACTGTCTTTGGTCTCCATCTGCAGCTTACTGCTCTGTATCTTCAACAGCTAAGCCTTTCTAAGTAAGCACTCTATGTCTAACTGCATGATAGATAGCAGATTTAGGTAGTGGAAAAGGATGGATCCACCTCTCCCTCTGTGGGGTGGTGAGCTGTGACAGGCAGCCTGGTCCCTGGTAGAGCCCAGGCTTAAAATCCCAGGGACCCAGCAGGTGACTGTCGCCTACAAGGGACAGCAAGCGTTTGGCCACACCCCTTGGGCCCCTGGCTCCTGTCACCTACAGGAGCCAGGCACCTACAGCCTCTCCCAGCACCTCCCCCCCCCCAGCAGAGAGGTGTGTGGCCATCAGTCACATAGGAGCAGCACCAAGCCCTCCCACATGCAGATAAGGTATCCCCAAGCTCTCAGACCAAGCTAATGAGAAGTACCTGTTGTCAGACCCTGAGCCACCCCAAAACTGTATATAAGAATCCTATCCAGAAGGAATAACTGTGTGTGAGAACTACTCTGTCCTCTGAGAGCTTCTGTCATACGAGCTGTTAACACTGCTGATTGGGAAGAGGTCTGCTTTCCCCCCCCCCAAAAAAAAACTGCCACCTGAAGCTGTCCCCCCATTCCTCTCTGGCTAGTTGGCCTCTCATAGGCCCAGACCAGCCCAGGGCAGGGCAATGTGGAGTAACTGAGACATCAACGGGCAGAGACAGAAGTGGAGCAGCTGTGGCTGTGAAGGCGGTAGAGATAACTCCCCCTTCCTGCGCTCACTCTCTCCCCTTTGCCTGAACCCTCACACCCGGCCAGGCTGGAGATCTCCATGGAAGGCCTCTGGTACACAGGCCCGCAAGTGATAAAGTACAGCTTGGGAGGGGGGCACCCCTCTGCTGTAACCTTTGCAAAATGAGCAGCGTTACTTATTGGGTAGAAAATGAGAATGCACCATCTTCACACTATTAGACCTTCATTACGTGTCCTGAATTCTGGAGAGGATTCTTGAGGTTGCCTTAGCAACTGAGTAATATGATGTTTCGTTTCAGGGATTCTGACGGTTCCTGTTTTCTCAGTTTTTGCAGAGAAGGAAAGAACAGTCTTAGTTTTTCTCTAGCTTCCAGAGTGATGAGGAGCTTCAGTTTTATTATTTAAAATATGATCCTTTTATATTGTGTGAATGTCTAAAATGCTCTCCTGTCTTCAAATAAACTTGGAGCGTTAAAAGATTATTGTATGCTCTAGACTCTGGTCATGGACTCATACACAATGCCCACTTATAGTTCCTAGGAATTTTGCTCCAGGAGCCCAGCCTTCAAGATCTGGATCTCCTGCAGTAACTAGACAACCCTGTCTTCCCCTGCTCAGACCTGCCTATGCTACCAGGAAACCTCCTGTACAGGAGCTCCCCCCTCCATCCTTGTTTCCACTGTTGTCTACATTGTCTGGAAACCACACCCCAGGTTCCAGCTACTGACCTCACCGATGGCTCCCTGGAATCTTGCTCCAGATTCCAGCCAGTACAGCACCAAGTAGGAAATGGCAGCTTCTCTTTCTGGGGTCTGCTGGTAAAACTTCCTGTACCAGCACCACAGAGGAAAATGGTCATGTCAGATCTACTAAAATTCAGTCCTCTCCTGAACATTATAAATACCTCCACTGGATGAGTAGCAGGACAGCCAGGGCTCCATGGAGAGATGGGGAAGGGAGTCTGGGAGGGGGGACTGGGAGGGAGGCAGAGATTGGGCTGTAAAAAGAACAAAACAAAACCATAGTTTGTATTAAGGAGGGAAGGGCATTTCATTTTTAAAAATTATTTCTTTTATTTTTGAGATGATAATATAATTACAGCATTTCTCACTTAGGTGTTTCTTTTCTTTTTCTTTTTTCTTTTCTTTTTTTTGCATGAGAAAGGAGACAGACCGGGCGGTGGTGGCACACGMCTTTAATCCCAGCTCTTGGGAGGCAGAGGCAGGCGGATTTCTGAGTTCAAGGCCAGCCTGGTCTACAGAGTGAGTTCCAGGACAGCCAGGGCTACACAGAGAAACCCTGTCTCGAAAAAACAAAACAAAAAAAGAAAAAAGGAAAGAAAAGAAAAGAAAAGAAAGGAGACACTGCATTACGATATGTCTTGGGTAAGAGATATAGAATTGGCAGGACCTCTGTTATCCCTTAGATAGTGCTTCTTAACCCTCCCAGTGCTGCCACCCCCAATACATAGCCTCATGTTGTGATGACCCCGTATCATGACATTTTTGTTGCTACTTCATAATTATAATTTTGCTACTGTTATTAATTGTAGTGTAATTATCTGATATGTAGGATATCTGATATTTGACTCTTGTAAAATGGTCCTTTGGCCCCTCCTTCAAAGGGATCAAGAGACTTTTGAATCACTGCCTTAGAAGACCAAGAGGGGTCTCTTGCAATGTTCTTTCTTGCTGAACCCTAGTGCAGCTCCAGAGTCCTAAGAACACTATTTGCCCTAGCAAATCAATGGATGGTCTTAGCATTATCCGAAGGCTTATTTGAGATGCACATGCTCAGGTATCATTCCAAATGTACTGAATTAGACATATGCTCTTATTTATGTGGAATTTTTCGGGCTTCTTGCAGTCCTGGCAGAGAATTACGTAATTATAAACCAGTGAGTACCATTTGTGGTCAGGCTACATGAAATAACCTGACTTAATTATTACAAACACTGATTCTTACATTCCTCTGGAGATCTTAGAGTAAAACCAGGAATCAAAAATTTAACAACTGCCTCAAAGGACTTTTTTTTTTTTTTTAAATTTGAAACACAGTTTTCTCTGTGTAGTTCTGGCCCGGAATTCACTCTGTAGACCAAGCTGGTCTTGAAATCACAGAGATCTGCCTGCCTCTGTCTTCTAAATTCTGGGATTAAAGGCTCGCACCACTCTGTACCCCTCCCCCCAATGCCTCAAAAGATTCTTAAATGTGAAACATTGATGGAATTGAGGGACACTTGACTTAGGGAATACAGCACACCTGGGTGACCCCTAAATGTTTATGTTCAAAAAAGTCCTGGATTCTCTGAAAACAGGCTAAGGCATAATTTATTCAATATTTGGGTATGGTAAGCATTGGCTGTGGATTTATATAGCATTTTCTAGGTGAACAAACTGTAACTATAATTTCATGTTAATTATGCCTGACCTATCACAAAGAGGGTTCTGGCAAATCCTGTATTAATTAGAGCTTCTAGTACATAGTAGATGCAAAGATTCCCTGTCTGTTAATATGCACTATTTTAATTTGTCATTCTGAATATATTATCAATAATGAAAATAATTTACTATTAATTGAGTTTTAATTGTATATCAGGCACTACACAAAAATAAAATCTGTGTTTGTTAACTCATGTACTTTTCACAAAAAAAACCTTTGAGGCTGAAACTTCATTCTCTTCCTTTGAGAGAAAAATAAAATGAGAACACAGGGAGGGGGCAAATGTTCTAAAGGTCACCAAGCCTAGATTCTTTCAAACATTCCACATATTGGGCAAACTTGGTGAAGGTTAGCATGATGCAGGGTCTTGAGCAAAAAAAAAAAAAAAATAACTTCTCATAATCTCAGGGGCAAGCAAGCCCAGGTACACAAATAACTAAGATCAAAGTGTCTTGAATTTCCAAGACTGTACATGTGGGGTTTCACAATACATTCACAGAAGGGACTTACTTCCAAGTCCCATGATAAGGACATAGTTCATGAAGAAAGTGCATTGTAAATGTAAAGTTCAAAGAGAAGAGGGCTAGTGGTGTGGTTTAGTGCTCTCCCTGCATACATGAAGCCCTGGGTTGATTCTCTGGTATCACACACATCAAAAGATGCAAGAGACCCAGACAGCAGAGACTGGAATGATTGGCTGTCTGTGTTGAAGGTATAAGGTCTGGATTGTTTGAGACACTGCTTAGAACATGAACTGTCTGGAGATCTGTGTGCAGTGGACAGTGCTTCTGGTCTCTTTAGTATCTGCGTTCCATGGTTTCAATTTGAGGTGCTTTGAGGTTGGTATTCAGGGCTGTGGTCTCCAAACTCATTGACGAGTGTGCTCTGGCTTCAGGGTTTTCTCCTTCCAAGATATGTCTCCTGGGGACTGAACTCAGTTTATCACGCTTGGCAGCAAGCACCTCTAAACCATCTCATTGGCCCTGGAACATTTTCTTGATTAATCATACCACCTTACCACAAGAAGTACTTAAAGAAGCACTTCAATTGCATGGATTCCCATAGCTGCCCATTGACATTAAAGCTAGGAGGAAGTGGTTAGGGCTGTAAGTCTTTTCAGTGCTGCTTGTGCAATGGAGGCAACATCTTCGACTCTCCACATCCATAATCACTAACACAGTTGGCCAAGCAATTCCAAGGTGGCAAAGACAGGCATATGAGAGACTTTTCCTGGGCAGATGTAGCACATGTCTATTCACCACAAGAAGGGAAGCCAGGACAGACAAAAGTAATGCTTCTATTGAAGTCCAACTTGGTGAGCTACTGAGTTTTTATTGGGGTTCATGACAGGGCTATGAGTGGGGGTTTATTTAAAGGAGCAGGGATAGTCCAAAAACAGGTGCATCACCGACTAGCTCAGCCCAGCACAGGTGACAACGGATGGGAGCTGTGACCCTGGAGCTCACTGCAGAGCTTGCAGGCAGTTGAACAGCCCAAGAGTCTCCCTTCTGTAGCTCATCTAGTCAGAGCCGCTGTTCTCAGCAGCTGTTTGCTGCAGTGGGAAAGCCGGGGAGGAAACATTTATAGATCGTATTAGATCCTTGCTTCTTTCAGGGCTCTAGTCCAAGGCCAGATGGTACTGGTGATTAGTTCTCTGATAGAAATGCCACCTTTGGGGTCAGGGGAAGCAGAGATCTATGTGAAGCTTGTAAAGGCTTCAGCCCAATGCCCATGCTACACATAAGCAGGACAAACACTAGTATAGTCAAGACAGGAGAACTGATCTGAGATCTGAACTGCCTCCATGCTCAGACTAGCATCATAGTTAGAAGGGAGACAGACACCGGCCAAAGTGACAACTACGTAGAGAGCTGAACTGAAATTACAGAGGAAGAGAGAGAAGTTATGCTATGGCACTAACTTGGTTGACTTTTCTCCTAAATCCAAACTACCAACATTCTACATGGGACTCAGAGTCTACAAAACACAGCATCAATAGTGCCTAAGGCACAATGCAAGATTAGTTTAACTTCAGTCACATGCTACGCTTATGCAAACTAAAATTTTCAAATAAAATGCAGAAATTATCTAAATTCAATTAAAACAACAACAAGAAAAACAATCCCCTGGGCAGGCTCCAGTTTTCAAGGTAAAGTCAGGTCTCTCTAAGATGTTGGGGATTTCAGTCAGAGATAGTCACTGGTTTCACTTACATTTCCGATGGAGTAGATAAAAATTATGCTTGGAATAAATGAAAGCATAGTAGTTTCGGGAGAGAAAAAGAAATGTTGAGGGATAATCAAATGGAAAATTTAACCTAGAAAAAATAGAAAACTGAAATAAAAATCTATTGGTTGAGTTAAAGTAGGAAAATGGAGATGGGAGAAAAGGCAGCAAACCAGAACCTACCTCGATAGAAATTATATCATTTTACAACAGCGATTTCATTTTTAAATGGATAGGTGGGTAGTACTCAGAGGCTAGAGGGGTGGTACCAAAGGGTTGAACTATAACTGGAGCTGTAGGAGGACAGAAAGGAGATGTAAGCATATAAAAGTTATTTAAGAACTATGAGGATGCAAACTCCCCACATTTGGTACAAGATCTTCACACTCAAACATAACAATACTAAACCTCTGCACACAGAGATGCAGGGGGAAGAGCTTTCCAAGCTGTTAGGGAAGAATGCTACATGCCGCCAAGAGGTTCAGTTCAGATGTTGGGACATGGGCCATTGAAATGTTCAGAGATCTCATGTGTCCAACACTTATTCCCAAATATCTTAAAGACTTTGGCTTTGTAAAACAAGGCCCATTACATTTTAGACATGTCATGGTATCAACACTATATCCAAGTTTCCCACCTTGGAAGATAGACTAGAAATTGACCAGAGAGACTCATATTGTGAGTAATTCAAACCTTGGGCTAGAACCTGAAGTAGCTAAGAGAACCCATGTCCTGCACACAAACTCTCATTTACCACACACTCAAATCATGGAACTCAGACCCACAAAGTGTTTGAAGAACTTAAGTGAGACAAATGTATACTTCAAACTCTGACTTGGAAACACAGGCTGTCTAAGACTTCAAAGACTGCCCCCTGAATACTGACTTCCAGGTACCTAAGGAAAAAATATTGAAAAACAGATCACTGGAGAGTTCAGAGACAAGTCATCCTGAACATAAATTTCCAGTTATGTTAGACTTAAACCTTGACAAAAAAGGTCACCACCCTTATTTAGAAATTATGATCCTGAACTCACAAATCAATGAATTGGAACCAAATATTGAGAAAACACATCGAAAGAGTTCAGAGATTTAACATATAAATGTAGATGACCAAATATTTTAGCATCAGTCATTTGAACACATATACAACGAATTAAAACACTCTTTTATTCTCACAACACAGAACCTCTAAAAATCTCTGAAAAAAACTTGGGACAAATACTAAGCAAGAATTGGAAAATTCCATGCTTTCCATACAAATCCCCAAAGAGGATACACTCAAAAGTGTCCAGAGATGTCGCACACTAAGATGATACATAGCCTTGACCATCTCAGATTCTAGTCTTAGATCACAGACCTCACAGCATTTTGTGGCTTCACAATCTGAACGTCTCTGAAAAAAAAAAAAAAGAAAAGAAAGAAAAGCTCTGGAATGCAGACCTTTAGCGATATCAGACCTCATGCTCTGAACATGACTTTCCAAGTACCTCGGGTTGACAGGTATGGCTGTGCATGCCTGGAATCCTAGCACTCAGAAGGCCAAAGCCGGAGGATCTTAGAGTTCCAGGCCCTCATGGGCTACATAGTACATTCTTATCTAAAAAGACACATCAGTCTCAAAACCTTGTGACAAACATTCTCAACAACCTAAAACTAGAACACAGGACCTTTGAAATACCTGGTATTCCAATGTGGGCCATTGGACACAAAAGAGTTCAGAAACATTGTATGTTGGGCCYACAATCTCAGTGTCTCACATTCAACACTGAAACCACAGATTCCAAACGATCCATGAGCTCTTATCTCTTAGATACTCTCTGGAGACAGAGAACCAAAAGCACGGACACATCTATCCAAAGGCACCAGGGAACTCAGGTCTTAATCACAGACCAGAAAATAGATCAAACTGGAATGAAAGATTCCACACTATGTGCATACACTTTCAAACACCCAGCCCCTGATCATACAACACAGAACGTCAATGAGTTTAGGTTCCTCACAACCTAAATACAGATTACTAAATATCTCATTTAAAGCGTAGTTCATAAAGGGGTCAAGAATGCTGTGACACATACACCTCCATCTAAAACTTTGGGACATGAATCTTCAAAGAGCTCTTAGGATTCTTAAAAAGACTTCCCAAATTTTACATTATAACATAGATCTACAAACGCACATAACTTTGTCCCCTTCCACAGACCTTTAATTTCTTACTCAGGATGCAGACCCTCAAAGAGGTGAAAGATCTCACACTCTAAAAATAGGACCCCACATACTTTAGACTCCATACTGTGAAAAAAGAGCTTCAAAACGCCAGACACTCTTGCTCCAACAACTGATCTGGCAATAGAGGTGCTTAAAGATAAGCTTGGAGCTTTCACATCCTAAATATAGGACCCCAAATAGTGCAGAATGAAAATGTGCAGAACGGATACTCAATGATTTCAAAAAAGCCCCAAAATCTTAACTTCAGATTTCTAAATATAGTTATTAAAAATTTTAGTGTGCAGAACCTCAAGGAGTTCAGATGCCACAGTGTAAAGACATACCAATGTCTCAAGCTTAGATATCCAGACAAAGAAGCTTTGAGAAGATCAAGGACCTCAGATTCCATATCGAGAACCAAATGACTCATAAGCAAACTCTGGAAAAAAACACTTCACAGACTTCAGACATTTCCTGCCTTCCATGGTGACCTCAAGTACCTCTTATTAAAATCTTTTAAGTAACCCCTCCATGTGTTCATGAAACATACGCTATGAATACAGACCTTTGAACACTTTTGATTCACACATTGGTAGAAAGAAGCTTCTTAGTCAAAGGATTTTATATCCTGAATTCAAAATCTTAAATATATAAGACTTGTACATGTCATACTCTGAATATGAACCCTAAATATTCTAACTTGGGACATGGACTTTCTAAATGCCAGAGAACTAATATGTTGAATCCAGAAACCACATAACTTCAGTCTTACTCCTTGGGTAGTAGACAATATAGAAACACATATACATTGTGACAAAGTATACAATGACAACTTTTAACTCCAGGTCAAATGTTGAGATTTAGTCTTTTGCAATGCTAAATACTGGTTGCACCCAGAGACCGCATGTAGACCCAGGTGACTATGTGACCTTGGGCCCCAAGTTGTCCCTGATTGGTGAATAAAGATGCCAACAGACAACCTCTATATTTATAATAAACCTTTATTAGTACCAAGGCTATTTATACTTTGTTAGTACTCTGTGCTATTAGACTCT
>BDUI01000883.1:106160-118446 GCA_002335545.1 Apodemus speciosus
CACGCTAGCAAGAAGATCTAAGTTCAGATGCTCAGCACCCACCTCCAGGTACAACTGTACATGTTCATAATCTCGGCCCTGGGAGGTGGAAACAACAGGATCTGCTAGCCATCCAGCCTGACCAGTGAACTTCAGTTTCAATAAAAGACTCTCTCTCAAGAACTATGGTGGTCTGCACGGATGTGTGTGTGTGCTTTCCCAAAGGCATATCTGATCCTCTACACTCGCAAAACTCTGAAAAATAGATGCTCAATGAATTTAGAGATTTGTACCAAATTCAAATCCTGAAATGCTTCATAGTCCAACAGTGGAGGACACACACTCAATAATAATTATCATTTTCAGACTCAAGAGTGCAGAGCCCTCTTCCCTCAGAGTCAATCTTCGAACATATACGAAGAAGAAATAAACACACAGGCACAAAGTAAACCATGAATATTTAAGCTTTAACACTGACCTTGAATACCCAAGATTCGAATTTAGAACACAGTTATCCTGAAAGGTTTCAGAAATCTCACTCATAGCCTCAACATGACTCCCCCCCCCCCACACACACAGGAGTCTCCATCCTTACCATGTAGACTGCCCAAGAGTTGAAAGGCTTACGCTTTGAATTCGGACTCCCAACATCTCAGCCTCAATCCTAGTTTCAAAACACTTTTTATTAATTCTTTGAGAATTTTATAATGTATTTGATCACATTCATTGCAGCTCCTCCCTAAATCCCTAATCTATTAAAGATAGACAGACAACCAACCAACCAAAAAACCCAGCACTTCAGTTATTCCAAAACCTTACAAGATAGACTCATATTTAGGAACAAACATCCCATGAATAATGGGAAACAACTTCCACAAAATTCCAAACACTGTACAGCTTGAAACCTGACACTGAATATATTTGATCTGAACTCTGGAACACAGGCACTCCAAAATTATAAACGGCACACCCTCTGGGATGCACAAACACAGTATAGACACCCAGGCCATCGAAGGTGTTTAATCTAGAATACAGTCTCTCAAATATCTTAGAGTCAAATTCTGAACAAATTTTCAGGAATTGGCAACCTCACATTTTCAGCAGGGAGGTCTAACTCACTCAAAAATCTTAACTTTTCAAAAGTTTCATTCTAAATGCAGAATAGAACAATCTGATCTCTTTAGAACTTGAGATACAGTTTCCAATTCTAGAATTTGCATTCATTTTCAATTAGCTCGGGTTCAAATATTAGAAGGGAGATTCTGCATATTCTTAGATTTTTTTTTTGCCCTGAACACAAATCACCAATTTACTTAAGACTCAGACCTCTGGCCTGGCCTTGAAAGATTTCAGAGGCAGAGGCCATAGTTATGTGACTGATATTGTACAATGTATGACTCTCTGAATGTGAACTTCCAAACACCTCAGGCAAGAGACATACAACAAAGACCCCAAAGAATTCACTTACTTAGTCAAGACCCAGGAACAAATATGGGCTTTAGATCCCCTAAAAATTCAAAGACCACACACTTTGAACCCAGGCCTTCTAATCCTTAGGATTAAAACGTTGGAACAGAAACTGAAAACTTTGTCAGTATTATTCCCGAATAAAGGCCCCCAAATAACTCAGTCTGAATTCCTGGCACAGAGACCTCACACAGTGAATGTAGAGCCCCAAACATGTGAAACTGCCACATTTGGAAATGGACTTCTGCAGGTTTCAGAAATCTTTCACCATGAGCAAAGACCCCTTAATGCGTCAGACTCAGACACTGAGACTTAAACATTCTCAATGCAAACTCACAATGACCTTAACTTCAAACCTTACCGTGGAAAGTTTTGAACATGACAGAGACCCTACACTGTGCACACAGATTGCCAAATGCATTAGAGTTAATATTAAACCCTTGGGTCACAGGGCAACAAGAGAGTCCAATAGACCTTGTAGTCTGAATTCAGACCTCCAACTCCGCAAGGATCAAACTTCAGAACAGAGACTCTCAAACAACCAATGGCTCCACAGCCAGATTATGGGACCCCAGATGATTCCAATACGATCATTAGGACACAAATTGGCTACAGTTTTATAGCTTGCATACGTTGAAAACTGAGCCCCCAGATGCCTCACATTTAAAGTCGGGAAGCACAGAGCCTTTCCTTACCACATAGCTTTACTTTCTCTTGATTTCCTTTCTAGTTTTTTAAGTGCTGCACCCACACTTACACTCTGTAAAGTACAAAGGTTTCTACATCTCAAATTGTGACAAAATATTGATTGAAAACATAATTCGGAAAAAAAAACTTATGGCTGCCTATCATTTAGTTACATATCATTTCTAAATCAATCACTAAAATGTTATGTAAAGGCATTGCTCAGAATCAAAGTGGAAGGGAACTAAAGCAGAGGGAGGGATGGGAGGAGGTGGGAGAGGGCGGGGACGTGTGATGGGACTTAAGAGGAGCAGCAGCAGCAGCAGCAGCAGCAGCAGCAACAACGAAAGATATGGCCAAAATCATGACATATATGTTAACATGAACACTTTAACTACCTCCAAAAGGAGAAAAGGAATGAAAAATAGAAGGAACAAACAGAAAACAAATATTAAAATGATATTCTAAATCTAAACATGTCAATGGTAAGTTTAAATTGTTCAAATATTCTAACTAAAACATCTTATCAAGATCAAGTTAAAACCATGAACTAATTGTATGCTATCTCCAAGAACAGCCAGCCTGCCTCATCTGTAGGTTTYATACTTTCCAATTCATCTGCTGATATTTGGGGTGGGGAAGCACTGTGTCTRTCTTGAACTTGTACTAATGTTTCTTATCGCCATTTGCCAAATGATGCAGGACAGTAACTAATTGTGGTACGTCCATTGCATTAGGCATCCCAGTTACCCACAGATGGCTTAAACTCTATGGGAGGATATGTATACATACGTTACCGGCAGATGCTGTACTACTTAATAGAAGGGTCTCAAGTATCATTGGGAGTGAAGGTGGTTTTAGAACCAATCYCTCTGGATGTCCAAAGACAACAGGATAATAACATAGGTAGAATAAGAACGAAAGATTCTACAAAAAACTAGAAATGGCTGGGTGGTAGTGGTGGCAAGCACCTTTAATGCCAGCACTCAGGAGGCAGAGATAGGTGGATCACTATGTATTCAAGGCCAGTCTAGTCCACAGATCAAGTTCCAGGACAGCCAGGATGTTACACAGAGAAACCCTGTCTTCAAAAACAAAAACAAACAAATAATCAAGAAACAGAAAATGTAAGACAGCCAAGTCAGTGTGAGATGCAACGCTCTGGAAAAAGCCACATTTACATCCTTACAAGAAAAAAATGCTAGGCAAACTGTAAGTGAATTCTGTAATGTTCCGTGAGTGACCGGGAATGTTCTTGTTGACTTTAGTCACACTGGGGTTAGAATCCAGTGTTTTGTGTATGCTTGGGTTCACTCTGCCATCAAACCAGGAGCCCAGTCGGACAAAATGCAAATTAAATACATTCGGAAAACCATCAATGAAATACATTTTCTGAGAAAATCATCTGAAATCTAAAGAGACAGGCAACTTGAGGGAGACATAATATCTGAGTATTTGATTGTCTTGGACAGATATCTCTCAGTGCCCTATGAGCTAGTAAGAAAAAGGTTGGAATTTTTCAAACAATAGCCAAGGTGTTGAGTGCAGTCTATTGTGAGTGTGATGTCCTGGGATCCATAGACATTGCAATTCCCTACAGTTTATAGGGTTATCCTCTAGAAAGGCCACCAGGCACTGAGAGGGGAAGAGGGGAAGCTAGCAAGAGTCCTGAGCACACTGAAGGGGAACAAAGAGCCACTGTTGAAACTCTCCCAAGACCAATCTTCTCCATCTTGGAAACAAAACCAGTCTTAACATCTAGGCAGAAAGTCATCAAAATGTGTTGGCTGAGGTCCTTGGTAGCAACCAACTGTAGCTGGGAGAAAAGATGGCGGCCACTACATCTGTCCAGACTCATCTTTCCTAGTTACAACAGAATCCTTGCCATCTCGTGTTTGTCCGTTCTTTAAAGGAGGTAGGGGATGTCCTAGTTTGTTTTCTGTTGCTGTGATAAAAATACTACGCTAAAGCAACTTGGGGAAGAAAGGGTTTTATCATAGGGCAGGTTATGTTCATCATTGAGGGAAGCCAAGGCAGATGGCACTCACAGAGGAATGCTGTTTCCTGGCTTGTTCCCCAGCTCATGTTCAGCTAGCTTTCTTAGGCATCTACCAGGCTCACCCGACTAAGAGTGGTACCACCCATAGTGGACTAGCCCTCCCACACCAATCAGCAATCAAGAAAATGCCCCACAGATGCACTCACAGGCCAAACTGAGGGAGGCAATTTCTCAGTTGAGTTTCCCTCTTCTCAGGCATGACAAATTGATAAGCAAAATAAGCCATCAAAGGGCATGTGGGTCTGAGGGACTTTGGCAATAGCAGCTGGTATCCTTTTGCCAGTTCCATGGAGGAACTTTCCTGGGTTTTGTCTGTGAGCCTAGTGGTACCCATATGGAGAGTCTGTAAGTAGGTAGGGACTACCAATGACTGAGTCATCCAAGAGGTTCCCATTCTCACGCTAGTCCAAATTTTGTCTTAGTTAGGATGTCTATTGCTGTGATGAAACACCATGTCTAAAAGCGAGTTTGGGAGAAAAGGATTTATTTGGCTTACATATCCATATTACTATTCATAATCAAAGGAAGTTAGGACAGAAATGCAAATAGGGCAGGAACCTAGAGTCAGGAGCTGATACAGAGATCATGGAGGGGGTGTTGCTTGCTAGCTTGTTCCCCAAAGCTTGCTCAGCCTGCTTTCTTGTAGAACTCAGGACCACCAGCCCAGGGATGGCACCGCCCACAAAGGGCTGGTCCCACCCCCATCAATCACTAGTTAAGAAAATACCCTTACATGCTTGCTCGCAGTCTCTTCCTGGCTTGTTCCCCAGCTCATGTTCAGCTCTCTTGGACCCCTTTGGAGGCATTTTCTCAATTGAGGTTCCCTCCTCCCAGATGACTCTTGCCTGTGTCAAGTTGGCTTAAAATTACCGAACACAGGTGCTGTGCGGGAATTTCTTGTTCAGTCTCCTGAATGTTTAAAAGTTACATTTACTTATTCATTTGTGTGTGTGGGGACTATGGGGCCGAGATGAGGCCAGGGTTGGGAGGGGTTGGGAAAGTGAAGATGTGCAGAATTGCTGACAGATGCCATGTACTTTATTGACTCCAGGCAAGAGCATGTGCCCATACAGAATGACACAAAAGTGGCTCCTTGCCAGAGCTATTTACATAATGAATTTCGTAACAGTCACATTTATTGCCTTCTTATGGGTCCCTGGATATCTGGCGTGGGCCATCTTAACAACAAAGTCATTCCAGATATCCATACTGGCACCTTGTTGTCTAAACCTTTCTCTGGCCCTTCAGTCTTGATTTCCTCCATGCCACCTCGTTTAAGACAGTAGGTGCTTTATTCAAATGGACACAGGGACGCTCCGTGGACTCGGTCCACAGCAACAATATAGGGAACAAGAACGTATAGATAATTAATAAGCTGTACTTCCTAAGGTTAGGTTGGTGCACATTAGGCTAGTGGAGAAGCTGTTCGACCATTATTCTAGGGCGTACCCAGTTGACCTCTGGATTGTCTGTTCATCAGTGTCTACTTGTAAAGCAGCCGTTGCATTTCTTTGGTTCTTTGGGGGCATATGCATAATACTTAGTATGTAGCACAGTTCATATTCATATCTCTTCCTATAAAAGGCTCAGTCTGCATTGGGCATTTACCTGTGTAAATGCCTTGCTTCCTGCATGTCCAAGCCATTATAGCAGTATCCTCCACTGCTGTTCTTTGGATCTCTGTTTTCCTGAACACCAGGAAAACTCCAGCTCCATGCAGTGGCCCCACAAAGGCCCAATTCCCAGTGCCATGTAGGGATCGACAGAGAATCCCCCTTACAACTGTCCAATTGTATCAATGTACACAAGAAGAGGAGAGCGCTCATTTGTAACTACTAATAGTACAGCCCTTAATTTAGCCCCCTGATGTGGCTGACCCTGGCCTCTATCCAGACAGAGGTCAGTGGGCAGCTGGACTAGACTGCCACCGCTCTCCAAGGGCCTGTGGTCCCTTGCCAGAACTATCAGGGTATCAAGGGTCAGGGGCCAGAGTAGCGGCTTCTTGGTTGGGACTTGCTTTCATAGGCCTCCATAGCCTGGAGACCTATGTCTGTCTGGCATTGTCACTCGTTCTCCTTGTTCCAGGACCTCCTGCAACTCAGCTATTAGGGGACTGCTGCTCAGTGCTCGCTCTGGTCTAGGTCGGCCCCTCATGCAGCTAAAGTCAGAATTTCAGGCATCTTTGATTTTGGAATGAATGACCAAGACCTTACCTATCCAGCAGTGGGATGCAATCCACACTAGGATTTTCCCTCCTATGCTCCTGTCAACTGCTTCCCAATAAGGGTGAGGCAGGTCTCAGTCCCTTCCCCACATGTCACCAAAACCCCATGGATACCTCTTCTCCATATGTTCCCATAATCTCCAACCAAACCTTGTTAAGTCAGTGGTCATGACCAGCTCAAATGGTTGAATCTGACTGATGATCTTGAAGTGAGCAAAACATGTTTGCTAATTCCTTACCCAACCTTAGGCTAAAACCGAGGTCATCCTGAGCCTAAGGTGTGCACAGTACTAAAGTAAGTCATTAACGTAGCAGCCATTGCTCTGCTTCTGTAACTGCAAGGGTTTTTGTTTCCCTCCCTGATCAAACAATGATATCATGGTAACACAGCTATGCCCCATTTTTGTAAAAAGTTCATAACCTGTCACGCTTGCCAACAGCCACCACGTCTGCATCAATGGAAATGCCCAACTTGTAGTTTTTACCTTTCTAACTCATCTGCTTAATGGAGTCGGAACTGCCTTTTTAGACTTCCAGTCACAGAATGCACGCCCCTGGGCTGGATCTCTATGGCTCAATAAAAACTCCAAATTCCTATGTGCACTGGTGTTTTGCCTGCATATGTGTCTGCGTGAGGGTGTCAGAGGCCCCAGAACTGCAGTGCAGGTACGGACAGTTGTGAACTGCCACATGAGTGCGGAGCATTGAACCCAGATCCTGGCCTTTGAGTTGGCCCACTCCAGCATTTATCACATCCAGGAGCTGCTGGAGTAAGTGAAGGGGCTGGGCCTGCAGAACCCTAACCCTTGGCTAGGGTATCTGAGAGGACTCCTGGTGAGCATCCAGTACCAATAGCAAAAGCCTCCGAGCAGACCCCATGACTCACTGCAATGAACACTTGCGAGTAAAGCTGTTTAGGCAAAAGGGTGTCTATACTGTGTGACACACTGTGACACACCGCAGTTTCCATGGTGAGATGGCTTATCTCTTTGCTTGTTTATTTATTTTTGTTTTCTTTAGTGGGGGGTTGAAAGGGTTGAAGGCAGATATGGAGGACGGGGAGATGAGTGGGACTGGGGTGCATGATGTGAAATTCACAAAGAACCAATAAGAAGATTTTAAAATGTGGAAAGCTCAACAATGATGCCTACAAAAAAAATTCTCCCTTGTCTCCTCATGGGTGAGAAGCACTCAACTCCAATACTAAGCATCTGGACAGGGTGCTTTTCTTTTACACAGTTACAGAGGACTCAGTATTTGGGCCAGGTAAGGGATGAACACTCTCCAGTAACCCAACTGTCTCACAAAGTCTTCCGATTGCTTGGAAGGTTGAGGGTACCATTTAGCCTTGCCAAGCAGCTGCTGGTATAGTCTTAGTCTTATCCCAATAATTTCACAAGAATTGACAGACAAACCAGGCTCCCATAATTCACAGTTGCTCCCTTCCCCTCCCTATGATTCCAGAGCAGCTCAAAGACTCTCAGCTATCAAATCTGCAAGAGAACCAGAGGCTAATGTGATATTATCAATATAATGATACGATGGGACTGCCTTAGGCCTTTTCCAGGAACCCAAATTCTGAGTCACCAAAGTATGACAAATGGTGGGGCTATGTAGATACCACAGGGGCAAAACAACAGCTGTTCATTGTTCACTTTCTTGGCTATTGTTTAGGGGGTCTTGACAGGTTCGTTTTTTTTTTTTTCCTGCTGGTTAAAGAATTAAAAGGCAGGACAAATCTTGAACTTGATAGGTAGCAAGCAGCAGTGAAATCTCAAACACAGCAAACAAGAGGAGACAGACTCAGCTGCTGGCTTAGAACACAGAGAAAAAGATTGCCCACCAGGTCGGATTGGGAATGGAGGGTGGGGGGTGGGCAGGATGACAGTGACTCATGAAGTTGAAAATCCAGTCTCTTCTTGAGGGCTTTTTTTTTAAAGCCTCTAAAGAGTCTCCCTACCCAAATTTAGGATTGGTCAGTTTGAAGAAAGACAGGGTGACTGATTAGCCCACAATTATTGTGTAACCGCCTACTGATCTGACCACAAACTTGTTGAGCCAGTCCATCTGCGTGGGGGGAGGGGAAGGGGGCTACTGGCAGGAGAAAAATCCCACAAGGCCTTTGTTTTAAGCTGCTTGGCTTTTGTTTCAGGTCAGGAGGGTGAGGAAGAAGGCCACTTGTAGTACGCAGCCATGGACCGTCTCCAAATCTACCTATCAGGGAATCTGTTTAACTCTTGGTCTCTCCTTCTCTGGTAAAAATCAAATCAAATTGTTCCTGACTCTCCCGGGCAACGACAACAGAAAAGGGGTTGGCCAGATCCAACACTTACTGGTAGGGACCCAAAGTCAGAGTCAACTGCTCCATCAAGTCCATGATCGATGGCACCATATCCAGCATGCATGGATAGAGTCACTTCATTCAGTGAATTCTCCACGATCCATCCAGTTTCTACCCTGACCACACTGGGGAGTCGTAGGACTTGTGTGCTGCCCGTGTTCTATCAGCTGCTTCTGATTACAAAATAGTCTGAGTAATGCGTTCATGCCCCTAGGTAGCCAATATTTCTGGATCCAAACTACCCTTCTGGGGGATGGTATCACTTGTGGGCCTTACACCATTGGCATAGTAGCTCTTACAGTTTTGGTGGCTTGGAGAGTTATCTTAAAAGATGACCCCCCAGGATATATTCTGCTTTGGGGAGGCATACATTACTAAGACCAAACACTCAAATAGCTGGTACCCAAAGTCACAGACACTGGCTTAACTTTAGTTGTCCAGCAGCCATATCCATCTGTGGATATGCCTAGCCCAGGAAACTAGTCCAGGTTCCTATGGACTAAAGTGCTCAGCTCTAGTATTAGGAAGGGCCAATATTCTCTGCACATTGGTGGTGGTGGTGGTGGTGGTGGTGGTGGTGGTGGCGGCGGCGGCAGCAGCGTGGTAATGACAATAGTCAATTTCCCATTTGGCCTCTGGTCTTCTAAACTCTTAAACTTCCTCTTACTTCTAAAAGAAACTGTTGGGGCTCAGCAGAGGCGACTGTCATACACTCCAGATGTACCTCTCTCCAAGGCTGATGCTTATAACTTCCTTCAAATGCAGTGGCGGGATGTGGGGAGGGGGCACTACCTCTCTTAGGTCTGACATTAGCCACAGACCCACAGAGGTTATACCGGAGATTAGGGGAAGTCTCTTCTCCAGGGCTGGGGGTTTAAAAACCTCTGTAGAGTTTTCCTCTCCTAATTTAGAATTGGTCAGTTTGAAGAAAGCTAGGAGGGCCCAGAACAATCGTGTGACCTATCCTGAACAGGCCTTGAGTTTGTTGAGCCAGTCCATCAGCAGTGGGCCTGCTGGTGGCAGATAAAACCCTACAAAGCCTTTGTTTGAAGCTGTCAGGCTCGTCTCAAGTCAGGAGAGTGAGGAAGAAGGCAGCCATCTTGGAAATTCTCCACTATTATTACCTAGCCATGGTCCCTCTCCCTCTTTGCCTACCAGGGAGTCTGTCAAAATCCTGCTCTTACCTCCTCCTCTAAACATGCAGTGTTAGAATCCAACTGCTGCTCAGGCCACAGGACCTTCCCTCAGCAGTCTTTCCTCCCTCACAGATACTTGATGGGCACCCTACTGAGACAAGTGTGAATCTCGGACTGACTTTCATAGGCTGGGGTTTCTCACCCGGAAAAGCAAGCTTACACTAACAGGGTATTGGTGGCCACACATCCTCATCCGCACCCCCTTTTCTGCTGCCTGCCAGGGGACTGGAGAATCTGGCTATGGGCTTATGCTGTGAGATGTATAAGAAGCCTTACCACTTCTGCCACGTGGGCCCTGACTTCCTTTCTTTAGAGCCCCCAACATGCTGCCTTTCTCTGATGCTGAGACCTAAAGTCTCCTCAAAGCCCTACCACACTGTTGCATATCTGTGTATCCATGGTATCAATACTTCTTCTAATACATTGTATGCACAACGTGTTTCAATGTTCCCCTGGCTGAGAGCTTCCACTCCTTCCAGCTATTGAAAGGGGGGGGGGGCTCAGGGCATCTAACAGCTCGGATAAAGCCTCCTGCCCCTGCAGCTCTGGCAGCAGATCCCATGCTTGCCCCCTGGGGAGTCTGGAGTATATTCCCAGAGTCCACTGCCAGCTCGCAACCTTGACATCTGCTTTACGTCAGAGGGGGCACAATTTCCCAGTATTTTATTTTTATTTATCTATTTATTTTAAAACAGGGTCTTTGTATGTATCCCAGACTAGCTCTGGAACTTATTGCTTAGCCTCGGTTGGCTTTGAACTTGTGATCCACTGCCTTAACCTCTCAAAAGTTAGGATTACACGTATGTGCCACTACACACCTAACAGTCTTTATTCTTAATATGAATTCTGGTCCCAGTAAGTGGAGGAGCAAAGTGCTTCCTGTACTGAAACAGGAGAAGGGTGGGCTGGAGGAATGCTTTGGGACATTATGTGTTGAACTTGTGACAAGACAGTGGGGCTGGCCAATTTTAGGAATTGATTTGTTCGTAAGCAAACATGCATTATAAAATAAAAGCAGCATCAATCATCACCACAGTGCTATAAATAGAACTTGGAAGCACTCAGGCTTCCTTTGCTCTGATGCTGTCTGAGCATCATCAATGAGGTTATCCAGGAGGGTATTGTCTGTTTAGGAAAATAGGGGTTTCTTTTGTATTTCATCAGGCTGTGACACAGCAAAAGCCCTCATTTCATTGTCTGAACAGTATCCCGGTGAAACATGATCTTACACAGAGCACATGGTCGCTGCCAGAGGACAAGCAGGGTCCGGAAGACAGCAGCAGGGAAGATAACAGGAAATGAGCAAGAACCAGTGAAAGCCCTTTGACCCGAGGAGTCGCAGGAGGCTGAGATTACCTGCTCTGGATATTAAAGGTAATTATCCTCGGTAGGTACAATCTAGGCAGGAGAGTTGTACGCGTCTCTTATCCATGCAAGACAGGAGGAGAAGGGGAATTGTCTGGAAATTTTACTTCTGCTACAGGGAAGCCTGTCTAGCTTCCCAAAAATGTGAACTTAGACCTGGATAGCCCTGGGAACACAAGCAGAGGGAAAAGAAGCAGAGCAAATATCCACTTGCCTTTGTTTATCAAAAGCCTGAAAAGTGGCCCATTGTCTGCTTCTCACACCTCCCCCGACACCACTCCTTTTTGTGATAATGTAGAACTGGCCTGCCTGTGGAGCTCCTCGCAAGGCCCCGGATGTAGTGACACCTACAACCCCCAAGGGTGCCTTTCATTCACTGGAGCATCCTTGGAGAACTGAGAAACGAGAGAAACGTGTTGGCTGTAGAACAGAGCAGGCTTGCTGGCGCTCTGCCTTCTCCCTGTTTGACAGACAGCCACATCTTTTCATACAGTGCCAGCCACATTCCTGAGATGTGATGTCAAGGTCTGTGTAAATGGATTTGGCTGTGTCGAGCATCTGGGCACCAGAGCTGCATTTAACTCGGACAAATTGGCTATTGGTACCACTGCTGGTCCCTTCATTGACCTTAGCAATGCTGTCTGCATGCTCCAGGATGATTCCACCCGTGGCAAGTGACAAGGCACAGTCAAGGCTGAGAATGTGGGAAGCTTGTCATTAACGGAGCCAACAACACATACAGGTGTTGTTGTTGAATATGTTGTGACACTGTGTTTTTGCACTAATGTTGGGGATATTGGGGCTCACCCGAAGGGTGGTGCTAACAGACAAATTTTCCCTGCCCTTTCGGATGTCCCTGTATTTATGATGGGCATGGACAATTAGAAGTACACAAGATGGTCATCAGTGGCCGGGCGGTGGTGACGCACGCCTTTAATCCCAGCACTTGGGAGGCAGAGGCAGGCGGATTT
>BDUI01000883.1:202145-215372 GCA_002335545.1 Apodemus speciosus
GGGGGGGGATCCCCGAGTGTCTGTTGTACAAATGTTCAAGGACTGGGTTCGAAGCCCCAGCGCTCACGCATGCGCTGTCTGTAAACTGTGCTGAAGTCCGAAACCTGTTGGCCAGCCAGTCTTGCTGAACTGATGAACTTCGGGTTGATTGAGAGACCCAATTTTTAGAAAGAAAAAAATGGTGGAGAGTGAAGAAGAAAGAGGAAGGGAGGAAAGGAGACAGAGAGACAGAGACAGACAGAGACAATTACAGAGAGACAGAGAGAAAGAAAAATTTAAAACTAAAATCAGGCGAATACATATGTAAAAGTTGCCCTGTTAAGAAGMTGTTCTGGCCAGCCGCAGGCCCTTTAATGCCCCCGCTCCACATACACACCTGCCGCCTGCCCCTCTGTTACTAATCTACTACAAAGTAACACTCCACTCAGCCAGTCTACCTGGATTATCTAGACTACAAGACCTGAAATCCCGGGACTCGAATCTCAGAGCTTGGCGTTTAGAGAGAGTCTTTAGCAATCCACCACTTACCATGGGCAGTGTACAGAGGTGACCTGCGACTCCATAGGTCTTTCTGAAGTGTACAAAGGTGGCCTGAGAATCCGTAGGTCTCTGAAGCCATCACAGCTCTGCACATCCCAGAGCCCCTAACTCTTGGTTTTTATGTACAGACCACAAGATACCAGGTTTATACACAACAAAGAAGAAGAGAAATCAGAAGGACCTAAAAACAAAATTTCAGTGTGTGTTTTCTACCAAACTTATGTCCAATTTTATGACAGCAGGGCTGTGGTGGTTTAAGATCCAGGGAAATAATCCTGAGAGAAAAATGTGAGTACACGAACTCCTGTAGTGATGTGGACATGGTGGRGGTGTCTCTGGAAGTGACAACGGGGGAAGAAAAGAAACAAGACAGGAACGGGAAACACACACCTCAGAGTCACCCAAGCAAGCTTATCTCCTCCAACGCTCATGCCCATCTGTCACCAGATGGGAGCCGCTGCCCGGGAATGGCTGCCTTCTAGTTTTGGATCTTCCAGGACAAGAGAAAGCCCTCCAGGGGAGAATGGCTGACGCTTGCCGAGGTCGGAGAATGCTAAGAGGTGTGTTAGCCTGCTCTGTGTCACTAATGATGACCCAACACTGGGCACTTGTTAAAGAGGTTTGTCTAGTTCACATTTAGAGGCTCAATCCCAAGATCATGTGGTCCAGTCTGTCCGGCCTGTTCCTCCCACCCTCCAACCCCCAGTGCTATATAATAATGTAAGAGAAAAACAGAAAAGGAAATCGCCACCTGAAGAGATGGCCAAGCACATGGACTGGCCACACTAGAAGAATTCATTCCAGCAAGACCGAGTCCATGAGATCAGGGCCTTCTGCGGGTAAGAGAGCTACCTCACCAGGCACCGCCTCACCTCTGCCACAGTGGGGACCAAGTCCCAGCACATACACTCGGCTGCATCTGAACCAAGCAGGGGTGTGAGCAGAGCACAGACAGCGTTCCCCGAAGGAAGCTTTGGATTGGGATCCCCTCTGTGGACTTTACCACATGGCCTCAGACAAGCAAGTCTCTGCTTCATCACCACTAGATACAGAACACCAAATGCAGCCAAGTGTTACCTCCGTACTTGATATGAAGGAAGCCTTAGACACTTGGCATGGTTGTATTTTCTCAGTTGTGTAGCCCTRGCTAACCTGGTACTCTCTATGTAAACCAGGCTGTCCCTGAACTTACAAAGACCAGCCTGCTTCTGCCTCCTCCCAAGTGTTGGGATCAAAGGCATGCACCACCACATCCAGTTTCTCTTTGCTGTGACCAAATACCAGACAGAAATAAAGAGAGGAATTTGTCTGGGGCCTTATAGTTCCAGCGATGTTCGTCCACAGTGAGAGGCGGTGACTAGAAGTTCACTTAATGGTCACCAGGAAGGAGCAAAAAGGAATACAGGATGGGGTCAAGACAAGATACAGTGTCCAAAGACACACTCTGCAATTTCCAAGTTCTCCAAGGAGGCCCATGGCCCCTTCCATCATCATACTATGATCCATCAAGGGGCTATCTCACTGAGTAGGTCAGAGCCCCTCAGATTTATTCCATCATCCCTGGAAACACCCTCAAAGGCATTCTTACTTGTTCATTACTAACACACTGGGCATTTCGCAAGCCAATCAGATTGAATTTAAGATTGACCGTGCTAGTGTAGGGGGTGTGGAATTTAGAATCACATCAGGTGCTACAACATGTTCACACCACACTTTGGCCAGCTTCCTCATTTCACAGAGGAAGCTTGAAGATGAGGGAAATATTTATCACAAGAGTATGGAAGGAGGAGTGTGTGTGTGTGTGTGTGTGTGTGTGTGTGTGTGTGTGTGTGTGTATGTGTGTGTGTGGTGGTATGGGTAGGTGTGTGTATGTGTGTTGTCTAGGTTGTGTGTGGTATGTGTGTATATGCATGTGTATATGTGGGGGGTGTGGTTTGTGTGTGTGGTATGTTTGTGTATGTGTGGTGTGTGTGTAGTATATGTGTATGTGGTTTGTGTATGTGTATGTAGTATATGCAGTGGGTGAAGTGTGTATAGTATGTGCAGTGTGTAGTGTGTATGTGTATATAGTGTGTGTGTGTGTGTGTGTGTGTGTGTGTGTAGTGTGTATAATCCATGTGCATTGTTCCCTCCAGCATCTTGGACTGACGTCTTCAGAATTACTCATAGAATATAGATCCAGAAGGGAGGCTGAATTGCCACTTTGTACTTCAAAACCTTTTCTATCACCTYGAATTAGCAGTGGCTACCACAGTGCTGCACTCAGAAAGATTCTGAGAATGGGGTGCCTCAGGGCAGGCATGTAACTGATTTGCTAAAGAAGTCCGTAGACACATGGTATACYGATCCTGAAGCGAATGCCAAGGGAAAAAAAGAAACAAATATATCATTTAATTGTTATAWWAATATATACTTGTTATAGGAATATATTAGATATAAATAAAATAGTAAGTATATTTACGCAGATTAAAAAATAAAGTTGGAGGTGCTGGAAAGATAAGTGGTTAGCACTTGTTCTTGCTGAGGACCAGGGTTCCATTTCCAGCCCACACATGATGCTGTATGACCATCTGTAACTTTAGTCCAAGGGGTTTCAATGCCCTCTGCTGACCTCTTCAGGAATGAAGCACACATGTGGTGCAGGTACACATGTGCAGGCAAAGTATTCATCCACATAAAATAAAATGAAGAGTCTTTAAGAAAAAAGAAGAGGAGGAGGAAGCTGGCTCTGGAATCAACTCAGAGTCTCAAGAACGCCAAGCAGAAACCTGGGAGGAAGACAGGAAGTTGAAAATAGATTAAKTTGAGTATCTTACTTGCTGCCTTTGCTCATCCTGGATTCAGAATGGTGTAGGCACTCATTTTTTGTGTGTGCAAGGTAGGTGGGGGACTCAAGCCTCCCAAGTTGATCTATATAATGAGACCCTTTCAAGSAAAACATCAGCAGGAGTTTTCACATAATTAGAGACTGATTCTAAAATTTATCTGGAAGCAGAGCAAAATGCATGTGGGCATTTCTGAAAGAGTAAGAAGAGGAGACTTACAGCTAATTATATAATCCATAATTGCCTTTCGACTAATTATGAAACTGTGTATTCATTACTTTGCTCCTTGCTGTGGCAAAACACTTGACAAAGGCAACTTAAGGACAGAAGCATTTATTCTGGTTCATGGTTTGGGAGGACAGGCTACCTTTGGCGAAGTGATAGCGGCAAGAACATGAAGCAGCTGGTCATATTGTGTCCACAGCAGAGAGAGGTGAGTCCCAAGAGTTCCAATCCTGTTATTTATTCAGCCTGACGTCTCAGCCCATAGAATGATGCCATCCATATGCAAGGCAGGCTTTTTCATCAGTAAGACCTTGCTACATATATCTTTACCTCTTTACCGATACTTTCAGAGGATTGCTTCCTCTGTGCTTCTGCATTCTGTGAAACTGACAATCTGGAATAGCCATCACAAATCTACTTCTTGTCAACATTACCCCCAAACACATCTCTTCAAAGCACAGCATTATATTCTTGGCCCTGGAGCCAGGAGGCTTCATGCCATAACACAGAATGCATTTAGTCATCCTTCTTATTTTTAACGATTTGCTCGCTCATTTGTTCATATGTTTATTCAGTATGCAGGCACCAAGCATGCACACAGAGGTCAGAGAATCACTTGTGGCAGTCAGTTTTCTTCTTTAGTCACGTGGGTCTCAGGAATCAAACACATGATTGTCAGGCTTGGTGGCAAGTGCCCATCTCAGGCAAGCCATCCTGCTCTTCCTATTTAGTCCACTTCTGTAAGTACTTAGAGTTTCCAGTTTCCATTTCTTGTCAGAAATATAAGTGTATAGTGTCTTCTGAAACAATCTCTTAACTGAGCTACTGTTTAAAAATAAAAGCGATAGATACACTTCTAATATAGATGTTCCCATTCCAAAACAGAAGAACAGGCCATTGATTGAACMAAATTGAGACCAAAGCCCAGCAAAGCAAATGCCAGACCCTGCAGCTTCATATCTAGCATCAAGATGGAATCATCCAGCCTCCAACACCCTCAGCAGTGCCGTTCCTCCAGCTCTTCCACATGTAGCACACATAACCTATCTCCCAGTGTGGTCCTACCCTTTCCTTTGTCAGTGTCTTATGACCCTGGTATTGTCAATCTCAGGGGTCTCCATGACAACCTGGCAGGTTGGCCTTGACAGACACGGCTTGACTCAGTGGATTTCTAGAACCTCAGCTAAGCCTCCTTGACTCCCTCACATTTATCTCTTGCATGCTTGCAAAAACCAGCAACATGTCGGTTGCATTGCTAAATTCCATTGGCAGCTTGCAATGAGGTCCCTTGGTCCAGAACTGAAGCAGCTTCTGTGTGCCTTTGGTGGTGTGTCTGAGAAAACATTCTGTATACAGTTGTTTTACCTTTGGTGGTGCTCTCAATGCAGGCCCTCTCCTTTCAAATTAATTTGCATTTGCGTTTTAGTTGCCTTGGTGCAGAGCTGAGTTTCTCTTCTGCTTGGTGAGCCCTCACCCCCTCACCATGCTTGAAACTTAGCTAAACCTCACTTACACTTACCTTACTGCTTCCTGTTTTGCTCGTTGTAGACCTGGATAAGGACAGCAAGCAGTAGCTATGCCACAGCCTGATTGCTCTCCTGTTTCTGCCAAACAAATCAGTCTGTTACTTTTGAAGTCAGTTTCCCTCATGTTCTCAAGAATTTTCAGCTATGTCCTTGGCATACATGTTACACAAAGGTCATATAGCCCAGTCTCTTGTTCTTCTCTGAAACCTCATGAGCTGGGCTTCCATTGCTTGTTTTTCTCGGGCATTCTGGTCTTCCAACCCCCCACCCACCATGAGTGACCCATTAAGCTCTTCACATTCTTCACACCTTCCAGTTCTGCAAGCCTATGATCTATATTGTCAGGTTAACAGAGGGTCATTCCACTGCTCAGTAACAATATCTCTGTATTAGTAACTTTTCTTGCTGTAATGATCATAAAATACCCCCCAAAAAGGTAATGTACAGAAGGAAAGGGCTTTTATTTTGCCTGTAGTTTGAGGATATAATCCACCACAGTGGGGGACTCCTAGCCAGAGTCAGTCACATCCAGAGTGCATGTCTCCCCGACAAGCTTCCCTACAAATGTCTTTACAGACACACTCAGAGTTTGTTTCCTAGGTGATCCTAAGCTGTGTAAAACTGAAAATCAAAATTAACCATCACAGCATTGTAATTAGTACAATGTATTTCTGGAGGTAGGAACAGGAGCTTGCTGGTCATATCGATTGTATCCATGCTCTGGAAGCAGAGGATGAAGACCAATACTTAGGTCGTGGTATTTCGTAACAGCAACAGAAAAGTAACCAATACAGATAGTGTTAAAAATAGCACAATTATTATTTGAATATTAAATATCCACCCTAAGAATACTGAACACTTGGTCTCCAGCTGGTGGCCTCTTTGAGAAGGTTGTTGACCCTTTGGATGTAGCTTATCCCAGAGAAAATGGGTCACTGGAGGTCAGCCTTGAGATTTTATAGCCTTGTTCCACTTGCCCTTTGTCCTTCTCTGCTTCCTGAGTGTGGGTGAAAGGTGACCAGTAAGCCTCCTGCTCCTACCCCTCCCTTACCTTCCCGATGACATGTTCCAGAGGTATAAGCCAAAATAAGACCCTCCCTCCTTCAGTGGCTTTAGTCAGGGTACATTATCACAGGTAACCAAGACAATAGACCACACACTATTTTACTTACCTCATTTGTTTTTGCATGTGTTGTGTCTGTACCAGGCTCAGAGGACTGCCTCAGGTGTCATTCTCAGGACGTGCTTCCTTTGAGACAGGGGTTCCTTTTACCTAGGTCGGGTAGGCTGGCTGGCCAGTGAGCCCTAAAGATATATCTGTCTCCACCCCCTGAGTACATCACTATGCTTGCCCTAGGTTCCAGAGATAGACCTCAGGGCCTCAAAGCAAGGCCTTTATTTATTGAGCTTTTTCTCCAGCTTCCTAATGCACACATTTAGTTGTACTTCAGTGGTTAAACATGAGTGTGCGAGAATCTTCATAACAGGTGCCCTGCCATTGGGACCTCCATGACACTGCTGAGATCACCAATCCTGCCCCATGCTGTCCTAAGCCAGCACCAACTTTGTCCCCTTTTTTCCCCCTTTTCAATTGCTAATTTTCCCCTCACAGATAGCTAAGGGCTGACTCATCATGACACCTCCCCACCCACACCCCCCCCCCCCAATAATCCCTGCTTTATTGTAACAGAGGGAAAATTGAAGTCTGGATTATCATCTATATGAACTTGTTCTCCAAAGTTGACATTTACCTGATTTCTAAGGTAATGTGTTGAGCCGAGGTTATGAGACATGAACCCCAGGTACATTAAGTCAGGATCTCCCACTCTTAGGTATGATTGGCATTTTTGTGTGGACTGCGCTGTGCATTGTAGTTTAATTAACAGTATGGCATAACTGTTTCCTCTGTGTCAGATAGGGTCATTGCCATCTTGATTCAGTATCATGACCCACAGATCAGGCCTGTTAACACTCTCTCCAGAGAGGGGTGGGTTMATGGGGCTCCTGTGAGATCCTCAGGAGTAGCTTCTCCTCACTGCAATTCCAATCCTCACACGTGACCAGAATAAGGCTTGTCTGGGAACATAGCTGCCCAGAAGTTCCCTCAGAGACGTCCCAGTGGCAGTACTGCCTTTGGGTCATGTATGCTTCTGTAAGTAACTCCGACAACCTAATTGGTTCACCAAGCTGGACTTGAAGACAACTTTTCTTTGGTCTGACCTTTTCTTAAAATCATAACAAGCCATATTTCTTGCCTCTACTCATTCATTACCTGATGGTAGTTGTCTGTCCGCCAACTATTACGAGCATACATACAAAAAATGTCCCCAATATATTGCCAAATGTCCTCTGGTGGAAAAAAATCCTTTCTGTTAGTGTGACACCTTTTTGATTTAATTTATCAACATCTCCAATATACAATTGAAACAGGAAGTGAGGCGAAAGTAGTTTATGTGGGAGGTGACCTCAGTACAGCAGTTTGAGGGAGTGGGGAAGTATGTTTTTATTTTTCTTGGTCTTGTAAAAAAAAACTSTCAAGAAGAAACTTAAGGAAGGAAAGGTTATTTTGGCTTACAGTTTGTGGGAATACAATCCATCGTGGGGGTGAAGAAGCACAGTGGCAGGAAGGAGAGGGTGCCGGGCACATTGTACCCACACTCAGAAGCAGTAAAGAATGAGCAACAGGTAAAGCCAGGCTAATAAACCTCAAGGTTCTCCCCCACATGAACCTACTTCCTCCTCTAAGCCACCACCCTCTGAGATTTCACAACCTTCCTTAGCGAGCCTCTAGCTGAAGACCGGGTTTTCAAACACAAGGGTCTGTGCGGTACATTTCACATTTGAATCAAAGAGGAAGGGAATCAGAAGAAGGAAGAAAGCTAATAAGCAGGTTACTGCAGTTGTGCAATGTTCAGCATGGGGGCTGTCTCCCTGGGAACTGCTAGCTGGAGGAACACACTGCTTTGTGCTGCTTTGTTAATTCCTGCAGGCCAGCAGAAGATCACAACCACAAATTTTGAGCCAAATTTGAAGCAAGCTTTATTAAATACTGGCCAGGACAATAGACACTGGTCAGGTCCATACTCAGGATTCCAGAGTATGCCAGAAATACTTTATTCAGAGGCTTATAGAGGCGAACCCGCAAGGCTATGGACTGTCTGTCTTTGTTCAATCAGGGGCCAGCATACATCCTGAGGTACCTCCTGCCTACTTGTGATCAAGCACATCCTGTGGCTTGTTATCTTACATGACAAACAGCCCCGAGCATACTAGGCACATAGAAGGAGAAAGAAATCTGAACATTTCTCATTTTTTCATATACCTTAAATCATTGTCTCCTCATACATTCATAACTTAAGCTTTCATATCTCCAGAAATTACTTTCTTAGACGCTCATAACTTACATAAACTTTAAACCTTTTCCCCCGATTTAATCATTTTCCATAAAACACAAGTGGTTGATTACTGAGAGCAGTAATGAGCCATGAGCCCTGGGTACAGAGCAGTCCTTTACGGTTGGGATAATCCCTTGTGCACTATGTAAAGGTTGCCTTTGTATTATTCAAATGTTGGTTTCTGTACTAAATTGTAATTTTTATGAAGCATCACCTGACTCAGGGTTTGCTTTAATAAAGAGCTGACAGCCTATGGCAGGGCAAGAGAGGAAAGGGGGAACATCTGGGCAGAGAGAGGAACTCTGGGAAAGAATTGCAGGTGCGTGCATGCATGTGCATGTGAGTGTACGTGTGCATGTGCATGTGAGTGTACGTGTGCATGTGTGTGTGTGTGTGTGTGTGTGTGTGTGTGTGTGTGGTATTTGCCAGCCAGACATGGAGGAAGAAACAGGTATCAGAACTGAAGGAGAGAAAACAGACCACATGGCAGAATGTAGATTAGAATAAATGGGTTAATTAAGTTATATGTGCCAGTTGGGAATGAGCCTAAACTATAAGGTTGTGTTTGTTTGTTTGTTTGTTTGTTTGTTTGTTTTTCAACACAGGGTTTCTCTGTGTAACCCTGGCTGTCCTGGAACTCACTCTGTAGACCAGGCTGGCTTTGAATTCAGAAATCTGCCTGCCTCTGCCTCCCAAGTGCTGGGATTACAGGCATGTACCACCACCACCCGACTCTATAAGGTCTTAATAAATAATAAGTCTCTGTYGTTATTGGAAGCTGAGACAGTTTGGCAATACTTTACTATTTCTTTAAATAAAGGAATAGTAAAAAGTTACACCTGAAAGCTGTTTATTTTTTAGTATGATGCCTGTTAGCAAGGCAAACCTGTCTAMTTTTTCTGAATAAGAGATTGAGTAGCTCTAGAAAAAACAAGGCCTGGCTTTTGTATATGAAATGAACTAAGAAAGTAGCTGCAGGCTAGGCGGGAGAGCTGGTTGTCTGCTGCTGTGAAACGTAAAGTTACAGATAGCCTAGCCACCAAAGCCATCGGAGATCTGAGGAGAAATTATAGAAGAATTTATAATCCAAATGGCCTACAGATCAAGTAAAATGACAGAGCCTAGTCTGCTATCTAGATGGCCACCCTAGGCTCTCGCRGGCTCCGTGGCTTAGTTGGGGCCAGAGGTCCCAGTGTAGCATCAGGTTTTGGCTACCAGACACAGAAGACCTGAGAGACTTTCCTGTGGTGGAGGAACTTGGAGGACTGGCATGCCTTGTCTAGACAAAGTGGAGCAATCACCTCTCCAGTGTCTGCTTGTTTACAGTTTGGACAGGGTCCGGTGGCAGGGAGACATGCAACAGCTTTGTCCAGTAGCCAGGGTTGCCACAGTCCAGGCAGCCTCGTCTGCCCCATATTCTTCTTCAGTCACCACTAGGAGCTGCCATTTCTGTTACCATGGGAAAGTGTTTCCATTAAACATTTTAAATGCCATATTCAGGGGATCTCTGAAGAGTTTGAGGTCCATAATCTGTTAAGGATATCTGAGCTAAACAAACTTCAGGTTTAGCTACTACCTTTTGGTTTAACCTTGAAAACATACACAGTAGGCTACAAATGGCTTTTCATTRTAAATGAGTTACATTTGAACTTACCACAGCACAAGCATAGTTCTGAGCACATTAAAGAATTTGATCCTTTATGAGGTGGTTGACTATTAACTTGCATATCTTAATTATCTTTAACAGTTTACAGTAAGTTAGTAGCTTTTATAAGATTAGAATTTTATAGCATTATCTCTACTAAGTTTGGGCCTTAAAAAAATAACAATTTCTGAATTGAAGCACTTTTAGTATCAAAATAAAACTTTAAATCATGAATACAGTTCATGGGAAGATGGGCATCTTTATTTTCCTGGTCTTTTTATAGTACAACATTACAGAATATCACAGTTCCTCATATGACTCGGTTTATCAAAATAACTAAAGCTTAAGAGAATTATTAAAGCGGAGAGGTTAGACATACCTTCCTAAGTCAGTGTCTGTTCACTTACATAGACCCTAGGTAAGGAGAGACATCCTGTGGACTTCCTGACAGACTGCTTTGGTCACTGTCTCACTGCATCAGAAGACAGAAATATCCCAGTTTCTGGTGTTTAGGTTTTGGTTCTCTAACTCTTTAGCCATACATACACACACACACACACACACACACACACATACACATATATACATATATTAAGATTACATATTAATAAAGATGTCATAATAACTTAAAATGTACCATAACTTTATAAATTTAATTATTTTAGAATCTGTTCCTTAAAAAAAGTCCGTGATTTTAATTTAAATTTTCTAAAAACTCCTAAACTACCTTTTAAGGAAGTTTACAATCTCTCAACCATGGGTTCCTTCAATATCAAAAATAAGGTACCCCTTTTTATATCAAGAGAGAAAAACTGGGGCACAACCACAGTCGGGACAAGRTAAAACCAAACTCCAACAGTGTAACAAGTCAGTGCTCAATATCTGAGATCCTCTGTGCTTCCTCAAGGAGCTCAGGTCACATAYGCCCACAGGCATGCACACACACAYGCGTGTCACTCTCAGCAGCACGTGCTGCCTGTCATCTAGGCCCCAGACAGCTCTGCTTCATTTTGGCTGTTGTTTCTGGTGGCTGTCATGTGGCACTGCCGCCTTCAAAACCGCTGGGGTCCCCCATTGTAACTGGGCTGCATTTTCACCAGTAGCCTCTCCTGGGCTCAACGGGACTCCAGCCCCGCCACACAAGTCTCAGCTGTTCTCCATAACCCCTTCATGCCTTTAAAACAATACCACCTGGGTGACTCTTACATTACAAAGTTAGGCTACCAGCACAAGGTACATTCTTGTATATAAATGCATGGAGCTGTAGCTTCAGTACCTTATTAAAAAGCATTGTTTTTAAATACTTTCTTTCATACGCCTAGTTCTTATGACTTTATTTTCAGGACAATTACCATCCAAAATATCTCGGAGACCCATTGTTGCCTCCTTGGTTGGTTTATACCATGTTTAATAACAATGGTAGTGAAATCATGTGGCGCTCATCCTCTCTAACCCTAGCAAAGGTGGCTGCCAACCATGAGGGTGCCTCATCCCAATGGAGGGGGCAAGCCATACGCTGCTTACATCTGAAGAGGGCGTCGTACCACATGGTTCCTTTAAGAACCTATGTATAGATTTTTAACAATCAAACCCCCTTGTTACAAGTTTGAAGTTAACATTTTTTGTTACAGATTTTACTGGAGTTTAACACACCCAATAAATGCACAAATTTTAAGGGGCAAAAAGTTCACACAGCACTCTTACATATCTTGAGATAAGGTTCATATCTTAGCAAAAGTCTTAGGCAATTAAACAAAACACATGGACTATTTTCTTAGCTGTTTYGTTTTGCTCTCTATTCCCTGTCACAGAGTCAGAGGTGACTCACCCAGCATAGGACAGGGAGGAGGCTTTTAAGTAAGCATGGTTGGGCCAAGAGGAAGGAGAGCCACAACCCAGCTTCAGATCCAACTTTTCAGTAAAGTAAATCAGCATAAAGCAACTTCAATATTATCCATACCCAAAAGACATTTGCATCTCTGCTACTTGAGTCCAGTGACTAGAAAGCCCAGAGATAAATTCTGAACCCTGCCTGTCAAAGCCGCCATGGTGAACCGCCGTGGTTAGCAGAGGTAGCTGGCAGTGGCAGAGACAACAGAAACAAATCGTTAAGCACAGAACACCGAAAACTCACACCTTCAAAGGAGACCAGTCYGAAACAAAACATCTGGTGGCCACCATCATTCGTATTTTCAACTGAGCCTAACCTGATTCCTATCTCAGCTCTCAGGTTTACAACAAAACTTATGGACGCACCAGAAAACACAGAGCCATGCGCACACACAAAACAGACAGACAAAATTTTCCAAACAACCRGAACCAGGTGGACAGGAGAGCATTGGGATCTGCCCAGCCCCTCCACATCCCAGATCAGGATCCCAGCAGACTAGAAATCACAGAATGTTGCTGTGGCTTACCAGGGCAGGCCTCTGTAGATGCTTAGTGTTTTCCTCTGCACAGAAAGTCTCTCTGAATATTGTCCATGAAACCAAAAGCATGTCACAGGGCCTTGGAATGTCTCAAGATGTGTACCTCCTGAGATGGCCTGTCACAAGCAAGAGGGTAGGCACYGTAGCTGGGATAACAAGTTATAGTTTATTGTGCTGAGGGTCATCACTTAAGGTTCACACTCTAAATGCTTAGCTACAGTCCTAAGGGAGGACCTTGTATCTCCCCAAGGTCCAGTCTCTAACAAAAGTCTCTGATTTGAGGGTCAGGATCCTGGGGGCACTCTTCRGTCACTGGGCAGATGAAGCCGGCTTCTCTCCAGAGCGTTGCTCTTGGTCTCTGCTGATATACTATGCAGTGGGCATCGTGGGGTTCTAGGGCTGCATCTGGTTATCTTGAGCGAGTAGTAGCCCTGAGTGCTAGTTATCAGGTGCAGCCTTGGGTGTTGTGGGGATCCTGGCGAGGCTATTTTTACATGTGTAAAAGACATTTTTTTTTTTTACTATGCTCATTACATGGCCCTTCAGCCCCAGAGTCCCAGAGTGAAGTTTCAGCTTTAGAATTTGAGCAGGTGGTCTGATCTCACTGGGCCTTCAGAAAACATTAATTCTACTAGGTGAGAA
>BDUI01000884.1:34718-47996 GCA_002335545.1 Apodemus speciosus
TTCCTATGTCAGATTCTTTATCAGTCATTCAGGCATGTTACCATGTAGGTAAGCAGGTCTTAGTCCTGACCTTTACACCATGACCCTATAGAGACAGTGACCTGCTAAGAGAAGGCAAGCTGAGGCTGAGGCTATAAGGTGGTGTTAAGGGTGAGGGCTGACCCCCTTTATTAAAGAAAGAAGACAAAAGTGACCTTCTCCATGGGGTTTAATGAAACACAGCACTCACATAAGACAGCTAAGACAGCAATYAGAGCCAGTGCCACCACACAGAGGTAGATGGTGGTCATCGGGTCCAACATGGAGCTGGGCAACGGGGCTCAACCTACAAAGTCCTGAATGTTCACAGCCTCTCTGCCCTTTAAAAACAGAGCCACAGACATCTTTAAAGACCAAAATGTTAAGAATTGCTTGATGGCAATTTTCAGAGGGAGATTTGCCAGTGGAGTGGGGATACTGGGACATAAAGGCTATAAAGGAATATCATCTCTTGACAGGCTAGAGTGGGCTGGGACTCCACTGGTTCTGTTTCAACCATGTATCTAACAAATGAATCTTCACAGACCACTGTTACCATGCACAGAGTAAACATGAAAGACTACTGAGTAACCAAAATTCCTTACTGGACTGCGTGTACTTCTGGATCTTTGTCTTCAAGTCTATTCTGTGGATGTTCTTCAGGCATTTTTCTAATAAATTCAATTGATCTGAAGCAATCAGATTCAGTTTCTCCAATTCAATTACCAGATCCAAGAAACTCTAAGAAAGCCACAAACAAGAAACACATGTGAGTGGAGCTGACAAGTCCCCACTGCAAACTCTAGACCATTAGGTTAGAACAGAAAAAAGTAACAAGATAAGGCCTTGTGGTAACTCATTATCCCAATCCAGACAGCTCTACCCAGAACAAAGAACCCTTCAGAATTTGACTCAGAGATGGGGCTGGAGCTCTGGCTCGGGGTAGAGGCTTGCCTAGCATGCATGACCCCCAGCACCACATAAATGTGGTGGTGACCGTCTGTAATCCCAGCACTCGGGAGATAAAGGCAGGAAGACCAGAAGTTTCAAGGCCATCCTCTGCTATAAGTGAGGCCAGCCTGGACTACATGAGAATCTGTCTGCTATGCTAACTCCTTTGGTCATAAACATATTCTCATGTCTGGGACAGACAGATCCAAGGGCTGTTTCATATCAAAATGGAGTCGGGAATGATCAAGCCTAAAAATGAACTCTTCCTGAGATATTGTTCTTATAAAAATTCAGACTGACATTACAGTAAATGTTACAAGGGATTCCCAGAGTGAAGATTGGGTAGGGGAAGAAAATGTAGCTAGGGGAAATATTGGAAATAGAAATCCTCATAATCTGGATCTTCCTGATTCAGAGGGAGACCATGAAAAGAAATGGGGTTCTCTTAATCACTCGACTTCAACCACCAGGATCCTTAAAATACCATATTTAAAAAGCTTGAATTTTATTCTGCTCACATGATTAATATTCGGTTAGTTAACTGTTATCGTTATTTTACAAAGACAATAAGCAGAATTAATCCTTTATAAGTGGAGGAGCTGGCTAGAGATGCCCCCCCAAGCCCCCGAAAGACTCCTGTTTTCATTTTCTTCTTCATTCTACATTTGATGTGGGAACAGGTCGCTCTCCATATTCCTGTAACCATGAAGGAGCCTAAGGAAATTCTTAGAGGTAGGGAGCTGCCAGGAAGACCTGCTGCACCACCAGGGATGTAGATTTTTCTTGGCTTACCCATAGCTTAGGCAAACCAGGAGAGGTCATCAGCAATTGAAACACTCTTCCAACAATCCCAACAGTTCTAATCCTACACTAGCCACTTGCCAGATAGATGAGTCAGAAGGACCTGCGCCCCAGCTCCCTCACACCAAACCACCTCCATAGGCTGTCCAGGGAAATAACCAGCCGCGGGCAAGCATGAAGAGGGCGGACCAGCAAGCGCTCCAGGTCTCTGCTCCACAGCAGAGACATCTAGGATGCCCAACCCAGAAGAGAGCTGTCAAATCGGAAAACCGGATATGAGCCCGGCCTGTCAAATTTACAGAAGTCAGGACCAAATCTAAGCATAAAAACACCTGAGGCACATGAGGAGATAGTACCAACCTATTCTCAATTAAAAACCAATTCTCTTGCTACCAGTATTATGAAGAAAACACCTCAGATGTCTGAATCCTGGAAGCACGGCAGCAGGCTACCCACTCCGCTGTCTTCAGCATGCCCTACTTCTGGTGGCTTTCTAGAACGGGCAACCAAGGAAAACCAACTCACCTTGTCCTTGGCTACCTTGCTGCGGCCCATGTAATCCCTTGTAAGGAAAATTAAGGAGGATACATCAGACTGATCCAAGTTCTCGCCAATCTCCAGCAGCAGCACCCTGGAAACCACAAAAGCATCTTTAGGGAACCCAGACAAGAACCCAAGAGCCCACACCTCACTTAAGGCAACAACTAGACTAATTCTTGTCCCATGAACTATGCTCCAAATCTATAAAACAGGAAGCCTTGATATCCACCCAAGAGACTATAAGAAAGTCCAAATAGGAAACTCATCTTCCTCCATCTGTTTGTTTGTTTCGTTGTTTGGTTGGGTTTTGGAAACAGGCTCTGGCTGTGTAGCACTGCCTAGCTTAGTATTCRCTGTATAGACAGATGAGCCTCAAACCTGCCCCAATCCACCTGCCTCTGCCTTCTAAGTGTTGGGACTACATGTGTGCGTCACCATACCTGGCCTTGCCTTTGCTTGCACCAGGACACAGTACTTCCCTTTCTAACAGCTCTGAAAACTACTGGGAAAAGCAGAGACTCCCCTGAAAAAAGTCCCTAGGTCCCCAGAAGTCATAGTGAAATGAAACATATGAGTAAAAAGAAAAAGATTCAGAGTAGTCCTGGACTCTCTGTTTGATAAGCTCTGACTGACACTGGTCTATGAACCTGAAGTCTCAGGATCCTAAAGCAAAGAAACAAGAAACATCTCCAATATCCTGGCCCACATTTGAATTTAAAGAGTAAAAGGCATCCACCATGGGGCTCAGGACCACAAATGTTTAGTCTGAAGAGCCCCTCTTAATGCAGTCACTCCTGTTCTGGCTGGAGTAGCCATCACTTTATTGGGGATGCTGGGGTAGGTACCTCATGGAACTGTGTAGAMGGCTGTTTTTTCAGGTAGACTCTAACATTCTTAGGGAAGCGAGAATCTTCAATTCTTTTTTGCCCTTAGCCAGCTAGCGACCTGGCCTGTGCTGATGGGAAGTCAGCTGAACAGATGGATGAATAGGTCAATTGCTTCATCCCAATTGCCAGCCTCTTCCAGAGAGCCTGACACCCCATTCCCACTCACTGCACCTGAACCTAATCTCTGAGACCCAGCTGGTGTCCCTCAGCTGTCACATGGCTGGACATGTAAAAAATGATCAACAACAATAATCCCAAGCATCTTGTATACACAGCCACTTGGTACACCATCCAAAGAGACTCATAAACTTGTGAAGTTCATGATCATCTCTTCATGGTTTTGAGATTCAACCTAGAATCTTACACAACCTAAGCCAGTACCAGCCACTGAGCTCCAGCCCCAAATGCCCTCCTGCCCTGCTCTGCCTTCGCAGAGTTTTATTATGTTTCTAGGGCTGGCCTTGAACTCACAATCTTCCTGCCTCAGTCTCCAGAGAAGCTGGGATTGTCAGTCTTTGTCACCCAGTGTAGCTAGTTGTCCTTTCTTTTGTAAGGCTAGTAACTGGTTCAGCCCATGTGGGCTGTAACCRGTATGTCTGAGGTTTAACACAGACCTGCCAACAATGACTCTCAGCACATTCCAAAGCCATGCTGCCTTCCGCTCTTTTCAGTAGTATTGATGACAGATGCCATCTCTAAATACATATTACACAACCAACTGAAATAACAGCCTGGAAGAAGAGGAAGCAATTTAGAGGAACAAGGTCTCTTTGTTGCTCGGAAAACTCAGTCCTTCCATGGACTCCTCCATCAGGGGAGAGGAACAGCTAGGAGGCTCTTGTACTTAAGGGACTTCAATAGTTGGTCCAGGGGGCTGAAAGGTACTTCGATGAAGAAATGTCCAACTCAGGCTCCTTGGAGCCAGGAAGGAACAGTACAACGAAGCCCCACCCTGCTGCATTTCCTTGGATGGCCAGAGCAAGGTCAGGGGAAGGTTTAGAAAGAGCCCCAGTTCTATGACGGCAGGAAGATTACTCAGATTTGTTATTTCCTTTCTCGGTACCCGAAATTTCCAAAGCATTGCAGCTCCCACACCATCAGGGGCTGGCAATGGAGAGTGACTACTCTATGCTGTTTCTTCTTTCTTCCTTTCTTGTCAGTCTGTCCTTCTGGCAAGCATGCACCATCTGTCCTGTCCACTTCCATTATGATCTTTTACTCAGCTGTTTACCTGTTAAACAACCATTTTGTTTCTAATTCAAACAAGCTATGACCCCACCGGAGGCAAGAGGACTGCTATGAGTTGGAGGCCCAGCCTGGGTGACACAGTAAGTTCCAAGATAGCCTGGGCTATAATAGGCAACCAAAAAAAATGCAAAACAAACCAACAGAATCCAGACGTTCCACATTATAAAGCGGTATATCATAGGTAGTTTGATCAGAGAGGAGGAAGTGATGAGTCTTCTCACTGCCCTCCCGTCTACACTACCTCTCCCTCCCCCGCAGGGCAGCTCGGGTCAAAGCTGGTGGGTTACCTATAATCAGAAACCAGGTGAGGGTTTCTGCACAGGTGGTCCTCCACGGCTGCCTTGTCTGTCTTCAAAATCTTCTTGAGCAGGTCAAACCGCCTCACTCTGTAGAGCAGTTCAGCCAAGGCAGCAAAAGAGAGCTGGCCTCCCTCACTTAAGCTATCCAGGAGGTCCCTGATGTTAGGTGGAGCCAGGTTCTCAGTCACATCTCTACACAAGAAGAGCAGCATCTCCTTCTCATCCTCATCAAGAGACTCCTCCACCTGGTGAATGACCTCAGCTGACACAGGGCTCAGGGCCATGTTCAGAGCCGCGGCAGCCAGGTGCTCGTCCAGCCTCCGTCCATTCAGCAGGGCTCCGGGAACCACGAGAAGCCAGCATCATTGCTGAGGGCTCTCTTCATTTCCTTTAGACTTCTTGCAATAGAAACAGTCTGTGGTAAGAGATAATCCTCTTATCAAAACACTTAGGCTTGAGAGCGAAGCACAGGTCCTCCCTTTCCGACTGGTCTCCCTAAGCGAGTAGATACCACAGACAGAGACCCTCAGTAGACAGAGTCAAAGACTGACTCGAAAGCCAAAAGACACAGAGGAAAACCCAGTCACTCGGAAGAAATGAAATTAAAGATGAAATTGTGTCCAAAAAMCCCCACATGATTTAGTCAGAATATAAAGTAGGGTAAGGGGAAATCACTGCTGGGAGCTAGTAAGACTAAGTTACCTAAGTTAAGAACTACGGGATGGGGGCAGGGCCGGAGGGGGCGGAACGGGGAGGAAAGTCCTGTGACTAAGCAGCCAAGTTGAGAGAGGCGTGACCTCTCTCCATAGCCCTAGGCGGTTTCCGCAAAGGGGACCCTCTCTGCCCTCCCCTGTCYGACTTCCCCCGTCCCCGCCCACTTCTTGCCCTCACTTCTGTAATGTCTGCTGCAGTCTCCCACCTCGGCTCACWGAGATTCTCCATCACAAACGCCCCCAGGGCCTTCCAGCAGGGCCTTGTGGGTTCTGATTGGATCCTAGGACCCCCAAGCTTGAGAAACGTGCCAGGTCCCCCAACCTCTATATACCACTCCATGCCAGCAATGGCCATCAAAACTCTCACTGGCATCAGTGGAAGTGGCCAGAAGATTTGGCGGGCCCACGCTTCTAGAAGATGCCCGGCTCAAAGCATGACYGTGTACTGTCRATTTCTTCTATCAGAACTGAGCAGTTTTAAAATTTAGCCTATAAATGATTATCACTGTCTATTCTTTTGGTTTTAACTTTAAAATACATTTGCTCATTTACTTATTTTATTTCTTATAATTGCAGGGAGGGGATTTGTGRAGGACAACTTTCAGGAGTCAGTTCTCTCCTCTCACGCGAACTCAGGTCATCAGATTTGGCAGCAAGCACCTTAACTCACTAAGCCATCTTGCTAGCCCTTATACATGAGACCTTGTCTCTGAGAAAATTTACAAACAAGCAAACCACTCTGATCGCAAAGGGAAAAAATAAAAACATAACCCAACTGTTAGTTATAATGGTTTCATGTATTTTGTATAACATTTAAATGTTTATATTTATCTAAGATTGGTGTGTCTATGCCAACCTGAACACCCATTAATCCGAATGTAAATAGGACTACTTATAACTAAATGAATGAAATGTAACAGAAGTATCTCTAAATAAAGCAAAAGCAGTACTTAGAATACTATAAATAAGGGAAAAATAAAATGAGGTCATTAAACGTAAGAACAAGAAATAGTATTGGAACTCTCCAGTCACACTTGAAAAAGAACTGGACAAAACTAGTAAAACCCAGTGGTTTAGGTCTGCTTGCAAAGGCTGTCATCTAACCCCTGGTTCATCACGAAGGAAGCACGGCCTTTCAGAGTTCACATGGAGCAGTGTCTGCTCAACGTCTCCTCCTGTCAGACCAGCAGTGCCTTCTGCAAGAGCACCGCTGTGCTGGGTTCCTCTGTGCTCACGGCAGGGACATTGTTGCAGCCAAATCCCAGTTACTCAGGGGGAACATTTTATAGGGTAAAGAAAAACACGGATCCCAAACAGAGCCACTGCACGCAGCAAACCTCGCTTCCTGAAAGGGGATGTGTGGCCAGTTCTCTGCGGCTGAGTACTGGGCACTTGACAGAGAAAAGCACAGAAGAGGCTTAGCTGGGACCGAAATAGTCAGTTTTGTTGGGTTTTCTGTAATGACCAGGAAGAAATTGTCATGAAAACTTCCCCAAGACTAGTCGTGGGGAAGTCAGCAAGACCTTCTGAAGCAACTGCAGAATTCCCCCCAGAAGATCCCCTTCCTGAAGCCCACTATAAAAGCTYAGGCTAGCCTCAAACTCAAGGCAATCCTCTGGTCTCAGGCTCCGGAGTGGTGAGGCTACAGATCTGTACCATCATACCCAGCTGGAGAAGAACCGATCTTCTGCTGGGGGGGGGGGGACTCATGCCTCAGTTAGCCTCAGCAAAATTCAAATCCCTGGGTGGCAGAGACGGCTCCCTAGTAAAGAGCACTTGCTGCTCTAGCAGAAGCCTGGGGTTTGGTTCCCCGCACTCAACAAGGCAACTAACAGCCTTCCCTAACTCCACTTCCCAAGGAATCTAGAGCCCTCTTCTGACTTCTTTGGGCACCCCATGCATGTGGTTCACATATATAATATGCAGGGCAAAACACTCATTCACATAAATAAAAATAAGTACACCTTTTAAAAACTAACATCACCACCATAACAGACAAAACAGACAGAATTTATACTCTCACAGCCTGCATCTGAAGGTTTATGTGAGTGTGCTTAAAAACATAAGGGACCTTTCTGCGGTCCGTAGGCCAGATAGACAGCACTGTTAGGCATGGCAAGTTTGCTCCCCAATGGTCATTTGATACCCTTGATCATCATCCCCTGGTGGTAGCTCTGGGATCGGGTCAGAGACTGTGATGTGAAGTGTACTGATCCTGCCTTTGCATTCTGTGGGGCTGCACACTTGTAATCTCAGTGCTGAAGACAGAGACAGGGGCATGCGTGGCTCACTGGTGAGCCAGCCTAGCCTATTTAGAGAGCTCCTGGTCAGTGAGAAACCATCCATGTCTCAAAAAATCAAGGTGGCTGATGCTTAAGGGATGACAGCTGAGGTTGTTCTCTGGTCTCCACACACTTGTGCACACACACACATGCATGTGCACCTGTATGTGCACACACACACACACACACACACACACACACACACACACAGGCAGACAGACACACACACACACACAAACACACGGGGCTATCTCATGGTACATATAATAGACCTAACCATTTGCTTAACTCTTTAATTAAGTCTCATGATTTCTCATTTAAATGTCTTATTACTAAAAGTGAGGTGTTGTTGCTATTTTAAATGGTATCTCTTTGAAATTTACATTTTTCCTGATTGTGGCTAGTTTATAGACTTAGAGTTGACTTGTTTTTCTTTATCACAGATTTCAAAACTTTGCCTTCTCATTAATCTAACAGTTGTTTGTCGATATACTTGGCTTTTCCTCCCACGGGAAATCTTATTGTCCAAATAATAATCGCAATTATTTGCTTATGTTCTTTTTTTAAATTGTTTTACTACCCTGGCTTTGTCCTCCAATAAACTGTTTAATATAATGTTTGTATTCAGGCCCAAGCCCAAATTTTAAGGGGCTGCCTCTGACCCCTAGCCAGAAAGCACAGTATTCAGTGGTATCTTCAGAATCTGGTTCTAAATCGCTGCCTGGAAAGATGAGTCTTTTCCTTTTAATCCACGCAGCAGCGCTTTGGAGAGAGCTACCTTCCATGCACATGGGTACTCTGCCTGCACATGCACGGACACAGCCCAGTGCCTGAGAAGGCCAGAGTTGTGGAGTAGAGCCTTGAGATGCCCTGTCATTGGAGTTACCTGGGATTGTGATCCCTCATGGGTGCCAGGAATCCAACTCAGGGCCCATGGAGAGCAGACAGTGCTCTCAACCTCTGAGCCCTCTCTCCAGCCCTAGCAGCTAATAGTTTTATTATACTGGATCTTCCTACTTATGAATACAGTATGGCTCTCCATTTATCTGGGTCTTTAGTAATGTCTTTTTAATAATTCATGTTTTTTCCACTAAGGTCTTGCAAAGCTTTTGTTTGGATCATTCTACATGTTATCTGTGAAAATATATGGTAAATTTTAAATGATTAGCACTGTAGTTTCTTTTTGACTCTACACACACACACACACACACACACATCTGTGTTTCATGCTATGTGTCTGCACACTACAACTAGATGTTTGTTTGTTTGTTTGTTTGTTTTCAGATTAACCAGCATTTTTTGAGACATGGATGGTTTCTCACTGGCCAGGAGCTCTCTAAATAGGCTAGGCTGGCTAGCCAGTGAGCCCAGGCATGCCCCTGTCTCTGTCTTCAGCACTGGGATTACAAGTGTGCAGCCCCACAGAATGCAAAGGCAGGATCAGCACACTTCACATCTCGGTCTCTGGCCACGGAACAATTAAGTTGAAGAACACTAATAAGTCACAAAAACTCTTAGTAAGACTCAAAACTAGAATTTTACTTTCTACATCTTCTGAACAGAGTCTCTACCAGGTACAAGTGCTAAAGAAAAGAAAACAGGGGGTAAGAGAAAGGAAAAACATGTATAAAAAACGACACACCATGGAGAAACTTTTGGAACTTTCTTTCTATGGATGTAGATGGATGAACCTTAGAAGAGGGATGGCTAAAGACTTCCCAAAGGGATCCACAAGGACAGACCGTGTTTTACTGGCTCAAATGATAAAGTGGGCTTTGGGATAGCTATAGAAGTTTTTGTTTTATTTCTTTTGAAACAAGAGCCTTATGTGGCCCAGGCTGGCCTTCATATTGTATTTTTCAAATGATGTTCTTGATCCTCCTGAGTGGTATTTTTTGGCATTTTGGTATTTTTCTGAGACAAGGTCTCCCTAGATGGTCTGTTCTGGATCTCACCATGAACTCCACGCTGGCATTGAATTCATAGAGATCTGCTTGCCTTGGCCTCACAACCTGGTTTTGCAGTGCCAGTGACTGAACCCAGACTGTGTGCTTGCTAGGCTAGCTCTCTCCCAAAGGATCCATGTAGGGATAATCTCTTGTGCATCGAGTGGAAGCATCAGCTATCAGTGAGAAGCTGACTGGCCCGTGAGCTGAGGCAGGATTGGAAGGTAAGACATCCACTAGAAGACTCTGGGATAAAGATTGCGATTCTGGGATCAAGTCAGAGGCACAGAGACTCCCCCCTAAACAATGAGGGTGATGGCCATTTGTAATGGAGGACATTGCCATGTATCTGTTTAGAATAGAATAAACGGGTTACTAAATTCTGAGCTAGTCCAGAACAAGCCAAAGCTATCAGCCTAAGCATTTATTCATATGTAAGAAGTCTCAGAGTCAGACGGGTGGAAAATCATGAGGTTACAGAACGCACTGTCAGCAAAGCCATATTCCAGACTAGAGGCTTTAATCTCAATGGAAAGACTGTCATGGCTGTCAGCAGGCAAGCCAACTTCATGGACTGCATCCAGCACTCACGTCTGCCACATGCCCAAGGGCAGCACAAGGCTCGTCATGCTCAGATTCCTCCTTGCTTTTCCAACACCCAATCTTGATTGATCAAGTTCCCATCATTTAACCATGTTAACCCCTCCTACTGCTTCTACAGCCAGACAGAACTAGCATCTGGCCTTTTCTAGATAATAAGGGAATTCCCCTTTCTTCTGATGAAATCTTCACTCACTGTCTCCCCATTCTTTTCCACACCTACATAGTTTCCCATTTGGTACACATTGTCTTTAACCTTAACAACCAGGGTACTGACAACCTAAACCAGTCTCAGTTTCGTTTCTGGAGCAAGTCATGAGACCATTGAAGTAACTGCTTAAAATAGCAACGCAGTCTCAGAGTGATTCTAGAGACAGAGTTGTTTCAGGCCTTTCGGTGGTAATACACTTGATAACTGTATTTCCAAAATGGCTGGAAGGGCTGAAGAGGCTCCAGGGTGAGCTTCTGGCAAAGGGTCCTGGGGCTCCATGAGCCTCCTTGCCTAGGCTGTAGCAGAGGCAGCCTGGGGACCAAACACACTGTTCAGACATGAGTGTGTGACTCTGAGCTGGCACTCGGAATGTAAAGGAATGAATGAATGAGTTACATGTGACAGTGCCAGGAAATGATCTCATCACCATCCTTCCTGGAAGACTGGGCTTCTCTTCATGTAGCCCTGGCTGTCCTGGAACTCACTCTGTAGACCAGGCTGGCCTCAGACTCAGAGATCCACCTGCCTCTGCCTCTGCCTCCCAAGTGCTGGGATTACAGGCGTGCGCCACCGCCCAGCTTCGGTTCATTTTCTCTAAACTGAAACCAGATTCTCTGACCAGAACCTTAAATTCCTTTACCTTTTGCTTCCTGACATCTACCCCTATAATACCTCAGACAGGTGGACAAGCCGGACACACCCAGAACTTTTCAGCTTTAGTACCAAAATTCCTGTATCACAGGAAATATTCTGTCCTGGGCTGACTAGAATGGCTAGTCACCSTGTACCCCATTTTCAGATCCCGAGTCTCTTCCACTCACATCTAGAATAGCAAAAATCGGAGGCAGGGGGGGTGGTAATCAATACCAAGAATTATGAAGAAAACACATGGAACCTACTATTTTGTAAGCTAATTAAAATACAGAATTTTTAAAGAGTTTGAACGGATACTCAGAAGAATAATTCTTCTCTTAGATGCCAGAGGTTAATATTTATGTTATATGTATAATGTATATGTTATAAAATATATAAGTAACACATTATATATGTGGGGGAGGGTGGAGATGGTTCAGTGGGTGATGGTCCCGGCCACCACGCCTGAGAACCTGAGTTCCATTCCCAAGACCTGCGAGTGCGCAGGCGCACAAACACACACACACACACACACACACACACACACACACACTCTAATTAAAAACAGAACAGCTGGAAGCTGAGGAAGGAAGAGCACACAGCACAGACCGCGGCACCACTTCCTGTGCCTTGGGCATCTGCTGGGCCGTCTGTTTACAGGATTCTGGTTACCTTCCTTCCGGTTCCCCAGGAGAAGGCTCCAGCCTTCACAGTTCTCCCCAGTCCCACCTGCAGGTTCCCGGCCTCAGCTCAGACACACGGCCAAGATTCTGCCACCTTAAACAAAACTATCATAAAACCCCTGAGTCCCCTAAACCAACCCACGCTCCACTGTAGCTCCTTCCACAGAGCCGGGACCGCATGAGGAAACGACCTGCAGTCAGTGTTCCGTTCCCGCCACTTTGACCCACTCTTTGGCAAGGTTCCTAATGGACCCCATCCCCACAACGCCACTTAGCACTGACGCCGCACACTGGCATCTAGAGCAGAAGGGAAAGCCATCGACGCTGAAGCTCTTTCTATTATGCAAAATTCTAGCAATTTGTTTATCATAGTCTCGGATTGTTGTGTTGTGTTTTTTAGATGTTGCACTGAATATTATTTATCTTGATTTCTGGATTTTTTTTCTTTCTTTCTTTTTTTCTTTTCTTTTGAGACAGAGTTTCTCTGTGTAGCCTTGGCTGTCCTGGAACTCACTCTGTAGACCAGGCTGGCCTCGAACTCAGAAATCCACCTGCCTCTGCCTCTCAAATGCTGGGATTAAAGGCGTGCGCCACCACTGCCCGGCTGATTTCTGGATTTTTGAACACTCTTAAACATGGTGTTGGAGAGTAAAGAGCTACGCTTGCCTCCCCCTGCCTCTGTGAGCCCCTAACTGTCCCACCCAAGGGCTCAGGTTCAGTTCCCAGCACCTACAAGGCTCACGACCATCTGTAACTCCAGTTCCTGGGGACCTGACACCCTTTTCGGGCCTCCTGGGGCACAAGGCATGCATATGATGCGCAGAGACACACACCGGCAAAACATTAATACACATTAAAAAAATTTTAAAAATTTCCAGAAATGTTGAGCACCTCCATTGCACTATATCCATATTTTAAAAACCACGATACAGAAACAGCCTGGATGTCAAAGGATGAGATAAACTGCTGTAATATCACTGAATATTATTCAGCCTCAAAAAAGAGAAGACTCTGCCGCTTGCCACATGGATAAAATGAGAGGAAATTATGTGAAATAAAATATGAAAAGCATAGGAAAATTTTGCATGACCTCATTTATACCTAGACCCATATGTCCTATATAGAGGTGGGAAATCAACCGTGGTTTCCCAGGCCCTGGCTGAGACAGGAAATGGGGGGCGGTCAAAGGATAGAAAGCAACAAATGGGCTGAGCGAGCGAGTGAAAGACTGAGCCATATCTGAGAACTGTAGTTAACCAACTGTTCTGGGGATTTTTTGCTCTAAGTGTTTTGTGCTGGAAATTTTCGCTGGAAGTGTGTTGTATTTAGGATTCCTGCTAATGAGTAGATTTAGAACTACTCTTGCCACAGAGGAGGAAATGGGTAGCTAAGTGAGACAACGTGGCCCGGTCCATCTGTCCCACCATAGAGTAACCATCTTAACAGATTCTGTACTTTAAATATAC
>BDUI01000884.1:50161-60901 GCA_002335545.1 Apodemus speciosus
TGTAGACCAGTCAAGCTCTGTCCAAGCTCTAAGTGTGGTACCCTCTCATGCCTCCAGTTCCATCTTGCTTCAGTGTAGGCCGCAAAGGGACAAAGGGACCTTCTGTGTGTGCCTATCTGCTGCATCTGGGTAGTCATGTGTCACCTGCCCAAGAACTCTGAGGCCCGAGCCTGACAGGCTCCCAGGGCCTACCACACACAGCTGACTGACGGTGAGTCTGTCTCTCATCATGGTCTAGCTCAGGCACAGCACTTGCAAGGCTGAGCAGAAGAGCAAATTCAAGGCCAGCTTGGGCTGGGCTACCCACTAATCCTGTCTTTGAAAAAGAAAATAAATGCTGAGAGCTGGTCGTGCGCCTTTGATTCCAGCACACAGGAGGCAGAGGCAGATGGATCTCTGAGTTCGAGGCCAACCTGATCTAAAGAATGAGTTCTAGGACAGCCAGAGCTACACAGAGAAATCCTGTCTGGAAAAGAAAACAAACAAAATAAAATGAGGGTGAGGCAAGAAACAAGCCTAAATCCCTAATAGAACGCAGCTCCACATTTACTACATGTGAAGCTCGGCTTGGCTTGAGGTAACATTTCAACCGGGGAAATCCATCTGACCAGTCACCCAAAAGCTCAGTTCAGAAACCAAAGCTGTACCCATGACCATGACATGGAGCTTCTGCAAATTCCTTCCAGGATAGAAGTTTTTCTAATCACGAAAAGTTCTCTTTGTTGTAAGAAACTCTGGAGCAAACCAGGGAGCAGCGCTTGCCTGTGGTCCCTCAAGGCTCCTGCTCTCCTTGGCTTCCTGTTCCTGCCCTCGCTGCTTTTGATGATGAACAGTTACATGGGACTGTGAGGGATCTCGGGGAGGAGAGACTCTGAAATGATCAAATAGTGAAAATAAAGTAAAAAAAAAAAAAGTGTCCCTCTGCTTCATCTGATCACCCTTGGTCGTCCTGACTTCTTACCTATCTGTTCCTTTAAGAGTCTTTGACATTCCTCAGAACAACCATGGTTAGAGGCTTATTCCACATTTGGGCTGAATGGTGGCCAGCTTGTTTATGGAGAGCCTAGGCAGACAGTGATTGCATCATTTCTCCAGGGTACAGCCTTGTGCTATATATATAACCCCCTGTTCCCACCACAACATTTTAATAGGGTCCCTAGGCCTTTAAGCACACCCTTAACTATCTGTCAGATTAAAATAGCACAGCCTTGGGGTTTAAGCAGGGCATAAGTCAGGCGTAAAACTTGTTCAGGGTTCAGTAGTCGCCCGGCCATGGTTCTGGATGTCACTTGTTACTGCTTTTGTGTTTCCTAATTAAAAGGGGGCTGGGGTTGTCAGTCAGCAGAGAAAGATTTATGCATACACTTTCATTTCCATCAGGGACTTTGATGGACCCCCTCCATAACTCCTAGAGGTGTTTGAACAAGAAATCTGTAAAGTGCCTACCTTTTAAAACAAAGACCTAACTTTTAAAAAATGCTTTTCAGGCAAATACAGCAGTGCATACCTGTAACTATGGTAACAGAGAGGGCCAAGAGTTCAAGGTTGGCCCAGGCTCCAGGAGACTCAATCTCAAACAAAACCAAMAGCTAAAGCAACAAGAGAAAAAAGTTTGTTTTTTTTTTTAAAGATCAGAGATGCATAAGGCAAAGGGGGGAGGTTAAACATGGAATATTTTCACAGGTCCACGAAGCTCTGGCTCCCACTTGTAAACCAAGATCTTTGAAGGAAGTCACTTACTTCAAAGCACACGAAACCTTGAAAGCAGTTAAAGCAGCAGGAGTTTCGAATCACACTGAAAAACTGTGGTGGGCTGAAGAGATGGCTCAATGGTTAAGAGCACCGACTGTTCTTCCAGAGGTCCTGAGTTCAATTCCCAGCAACCACATGGTAGCTCACAACCATCTGTAATAACGGGATCTGATGCCCTCTTCTGGTGTGTCTGAAGAAAACTACATGGTACTCACATAGATTAAATAAACAAATAAATAGCTGAGGTATTAGATATAGATCAAAAACTGAGATAGACCTGGGTGCAGGGGCTTGTGTCAATAATCTTAGCACTTGGGACGCTGAGGAGGATTTGGAGAATTCAAGGCCAATCTGTGCTACACAGACCAGCCTGGACTACACTGAAATGCTGTCATAAAAATCAGAAGATACTACAGCCTTCTTCAACTGAAGAGTTCACTGCAGAACACAGTCTTGAATAAGTGGTAAATCTGATACCAAGTTGGCAGAACTTAATCTTTTTTTTTTTCAATTTTTTTATTCGATATAGTCTTTATTTACATTTCAAATGATTTCTCCTTTCCTGGCTTCCCCCTCCCGGAAAGTCCCATAATCCCTCTTCCCTCCCCCTGACTTAATTCTTTCAATGGGTTCAACCAAAGAAAACCCAGAAAGAGGAAAAAAATGAAGCTAAGATCTGTTGTTGCTGCTGTTGTTTTCTGGCATTAAATGGCCAAATAAAGAAAAAGTGGCTATGAGTACAGATCATCAGATGAGCATAAATATAAAATAAGGTACAAAGAGCAGAAAAAGAGTTCAATTTCACCTAGGACACAGGTAATTAGATTCAAGGACACAGGTAATTAGTTTCAAGGACACAGACATGCACACAGACAGACAGACACACACACACACACACACACACACACACACAAGGTCTTTTTCTTTCAAATGTGACACAAAGGAAGAAATTATTCCCCAAAGCTAAGAATTGAAGAGGGGGGAGAAAAAAAATCTGAGCTAATGAAACAAATCCAAGAGGCTGTTGCACAAGATGGGAAAGGAGGGGAAACTAGAGTGGGAAACGTAGAAAAAACAATACCACAAACATCTGTTCTGAAAGACTGTGTGGAGAAAGACTACGAAAATATGTGGGCTGGCTGGGGGCAGGGAAAATTCCCAGTCGTTTAAAGTCAATTAAGACTGCAATTGAGTACACCAGTGTATGAGCCTAGAACCTGCAACCTTTGGCTCTCTCTAGGGAATGGACTTGTGGGAGGTGGGGAGGAGGTCTGTAATAACTTTGCAGGTACTAAACCCAGGCAATGTTTTACTTATTATAACTTGCCTGAAAGGTTTTGGATTTTAAAATGTAATGCAAAATAAGAAGCAAGACAGCTGTCCCAGGCGGGGTGCTAAGTCTTCCCAGAGGCGCAGGTCAGCTAGGGCGTCACAACACAGGTAGTGGTTCTTACTTCAGAGATTTGAGAAAAATAATGCTTTGAGTATAGGCAGGCCCTGGGCCAAACCCTTGCTGCCCCACACTTGGTCAGCAGGCTTCTTCCCGGGGCAAGCTGCCCTTGAGCTTCGTCCAGGCAGAGATTATAGAAACAAACAAAAACACAACCAACTACCATCCAGAGCCACTCACTAAATTAACAAGGAGGCATTTGAGTCCAGTAACAAGTTTAATTTAATAAGTCTCTGGCTCTCTTCAAGAAAGGCTTGGATTTAAATGGGCCACAAGTCTGGGGGTGCTGTGAGTAGCTCCCCAAAAAGCGCAGAAGGAACCAAGAGTGGAAGACAGGAAACGCACACTTTCCTACATTAATCAGGAGTCAGCTCTCCAACGTCCCAAGTCCCAGTGGGAAGAGCGAGAATAGGAGGGGTTCTCGGGTTACTCACACCGGGCGGTCGCCGGCCTGTCCCACTCAACACCAGCTTGGTTGCCTGTCTTCGCTGGAGACCTCCAGAAAACTGGATCGAACGAGGCACTGGAACACAAATAGCAGTGGCCTCTTCAGTAGGCTTCTGCAAAGTAAGCCTGCTGGCCCAAGCTGCTAGGCGGGTGGCGCGCCCAGCAAGTCCAACAGGTTCAGGAACGAGGTACGAGGGTGGTACTCTCCCAGCGCTAAAGACATCGCCAGAGTCCTCTCGCAGGGGCAGAATCCCCCCGAGTGTGACCAAAGCGAAGGGCTCCGAGAAGATGTAAACGGCCACGATTCCGCCAAGACTGAGTCCAAGCCATTGCAGGATTCCAAAACCCAAACAAGAGGGTGGAGGAAGTTACAGGGAAGCCCGAGAGGAAACCAACTTCCGCCTCTACGGGTGGAACAGACCAGTCAAGGTTCAAAAACCAGATACCACACACCCACCCGCAACGCCCCCTTGCCGGGCAAGCTGCTTCCCAGAAGGAAGGAACACCCCCACGCCCCACCCCCACGCCCCACCCCCACGCCCCACCCCCACTCCGGGTTTCTCGCAGCTTGGTTTAGTTAGCAAGCGGTGACTTGGTAAAGAAAGAAATGTCATCAACATAAAACTGCTAGAAAAAGCCATGTAAGCTGAGTGTGGTGGTGCACGCTCAGCKTTGGGGGCGGGCCGGGGTGTGTGGCTGCTGAGGGGGGAGGGGGGAAGACCAGAAATTGCAGGCCATCCTGAGCTACATAGTAAGACCAAGGTAAAAAAGAAAAGCCCGTTTTTACCAGGTCATTCAACTAAAAAGCTACAAACAAAAGAACTGTTGACCAAAATGATAGTTTCTGTAGGAAGCCTTTGAAAATTCGCTTACAGCTAGGCACTGGTGGTGTGACAGGGCAAGACAGTACAGAAGTTACTCCATCTTGAATTCTTGCTGAGGCTAGTTCAGGTTTAACTAGAATTTGAATTTGACGGAGAATCCCATGGAAATATGCCCAACTCTATTCGAGGAACCCAAGTTCTACTGCATTCCTTTGTTAATGTTCAAGCCAATTTGTCCACCCAGATAGATGGATGGATAGATAGATAATAGATGGAGAGAGAGAGAGAGAGAGAGAGAGAGAGAGAGAGAGAGAGAGAGAGAGAACTTTTCAAAAGGAACTACTCAAGTTTTGTGCATGACTAATTGTGACTCGACCAGCAGTGTTAATCTTTGGTTTTCTGGCAGGAACACAGGAATGCTCCCTGCCCCCTGGGGTTTATGGGTGCTCCCTCCTGTCCTCAGGATACAGGTCTCTACAGCTCCGAAATGCTCAAGGGTCATTAAGAGCTACCTCCCCGAGGGTTCCATTGCCAGGCCGCCTTGGGCCGGGGTTGTTGCCACCTGAGGTCACCCTGCGCAGCCAGCAAAGCGAGCGAAGGAGCTGCAGTCCACCGCGCCCTCCCCAGCTCCGCCTGCCGTCCCCTGTGCGCCGGCGCAGGGCTCGCTGCGACCTCCAGGGCCGAGCTAGAACGCGCACGGCACAGAGACGCGGGACTTAGGGTCCCGGGCTCGCGCAGCGCCGCAAGGAGCGCGCGGGTTACACAGCGCAAGTCACGTACCGGTCCGGCCCTAAGTGGCTCCTTGAGAGGCTCAGGTCTCAGAGACTTCAGTGCGCGCCATAGGGTCCACAAAATGGAGACGCCCAGAAACCGAAAGCAGACGTGGCAGCAGGCGCGGCTTCACGCATCCTGGGCCGGGCTTTAGCGAAGACAAAGGGCTTTGCAGTAACCGAACTTTCAAAAGGACTGGCTAGATATGTATTCCACTTTTAATTTCTAGAAATATTTGAAATACAGAAAAGCACAAATAAAAATAGCAAATATCTTCTACTTCTACCACTCTAAACTCAACATGTGGGCCTCCTTTCTTATCCGGTGGATCGCCCCAGGGGAAGGAAAACAAAGTGTCAACACACATCTGTGTTGGTCACTTACTCTCTTGCATGGGCCTGCCCTGGATCGCAGTTAATATACACAGTGACACTCCCCCGGAGAAAACGGATTTCCCTTTACCCCGCAGCAATCAGTTACACATAGCTTCTTGGTTAGGGGCAGGACTCTGTCCACTTCCTTGACTGAGTGCTGGGATTTTTGTCTGGTTTGAGCCTGTCCGGGTCTTGTGTGTATTGACAAAGTCTCCGTGAATTCATATGTGTAATAACATTAGTTCTGTTGTGTCAAGAAGAATTTCCTTGGGGGATTTCCATCTTCTCTTGCGCATAGATCCCTGAGCCTTGAGTGGAGGGCGTGATAAACACATTCCATTTAGGGCCGAGTGCTCCAAAGTCTCTTCCTCTCCACACTGTCTAGTTGTGGGTCTCTGTTAATTCCCATCTACTGCAAGAAGCATCTCTGACGAGGGTGAGTGAAGCATTGAACTATGGGTATGGGAATATGTCACTAGGGCTCAGTTTATTACTTTGTTCTTTTAGTAGAATAATAGATTTTCCCCTAGGGTCCATGACCTATCTGGTCTCAGGTTCTTGGCCACTTTAACAGTGTCATATATGAGACACATCTCCTGGAGTAGGCCTTAAATCTGATTTAAAAAAAAAAGAAAAAAAGTGGTTGGTTACATCCATGACATTTATGTCACTATTGCACAGGTATACCTTGMAGGCAAATCACTGTTATATGTCACAGGGTATTTGGCCAAAATTATTTAGGATCTTGAGTTTTAGCAGTTCTGTCTCATTCTTACATTTAAATACCACTCGAAAAAATACAATGTGATTTATATTTTTAAAAGGCAAGCATGTTTGGGAAAAGGAGATGTCTCAGCAGGCAAACGTGCTTGCTGCCTACCCCGACCACTCCAGCTCCATTCCTGGAGCCCCCGTGGTGGAAGAGGACAGGAAGCAAAGGAGAGAATCAGCTCTACAAGTTGTCCTCTGATAACCGCGTGTGTGTCAGGGCACGTGTGTCCACACACATGAACATAATGAAATTAAAACTAAGCTTTCAACCTTTGAGCCCTGATCTAAATTACACTTTAAAACATGTTACTTAAGATCTGGGCCAGATGGTGCAGCTAGTAAATATTTTTCCCTGCTCCCGAAGACAGATGACTTGAGATGAATTCTAGAACCCTTGTAAAAGTAAAAAGAAAAAAGCCCACACCCACACAGGTAGGTGGGTGACCTCCACATGTGTGTGATGCTGTACACATATCAATGCATATATGGAACACACAAAAAAAATAAAGGAAAAATGTAAACCATGTAACTTAGAAAGCTACAGAATATACATCCCATAAAATAGCAGGACACAGCTGTCCCTGGAAGAGCCGGCAACCATACCTGGGTATGTCTTACTCTTGTGTTGAGCATCTCTGTACTAACCTCTATTCTTACAACGCATGGTAAAAGTGTAGTTAACTTCAAGTAGCTAGGATTCCAGGCCTGTGCTCACCAGACCCAGCTCAAACTTATAATCCATTCGTTCACTAGTATATGTCATTTTTTCTTGTGTATCAAGTTTTATTTCTCATTCTTACGGAGTTCTTATAAATAATACTTGGATAACTAAAATGCAAAAGTATATATGTCCTTTTTATATAGGAGAGCATGCTGAGAAGACAAAAATGTTATATCAAGAACTTTTAGGGGGCTGGAGAGATGGGTCAGTGGTTAAGAGCACTGACTGCTCTTCCAGAAGTCCTGAGTTCAATTCTCAGCAACCCATGGTGGCTCACAATCATCTGTAATGGGATCCAATGCCCTCTTCTGGTGTGTCTGAAGAAAGGGTCAGTGTACTCATATACATAAAATAAATAAATCTTTTTTAAAGGGGGAAGGGGGATTTTTAGAGGGGCATGGCGGCATACACCTTTAATCCCAGCACTTTGGAGGCAGAGGTAAGCAGATCTCTGTGAATTCAAAGCCAGCTTGGTCTACAAGAGCAAATTCCAAGACAACTGGGGCTACATAGGGAAAACCTGACTTGAGAACGTAAACAAAAAAATAATGTTTTAAAGAGTTTTGCCGGGCAGTGGTGGCACACACCTTTAATCCCAGTACTTGGGAGGCAGAGGCAGGTGGATTTCTGAGTTCGAGGCCAGCCTAGTCTACAGAGTTCCAGGACAGCCAGAGCTACACAGAGAAACCCTGTCTTGAAAAACCAAAAAMCAAAACAAAACAAAACAAAACAAAAAAACAACAATTGTAAAGAGTTTCCCACAAAATATCTAGTGACATACTGTACCCAGATTCATTTTATGAACACCATCAAGATTTAACCACTCAGAGATAATCTAAGAATCAAGCATGCCAGCCTATTATAAATACACTTCTACTTCTACCATGGGGCCACAGACTTAGAAAGCTCTATAGAACTATAGCCATATCCTTTTGACAGGAGGAATTCTGGATTAATATTTTTGAGGTTGGTGAGTGACTCATACGTCGACCAGGGACCATGTCTATTCCCTGGATATGGTCTCTACAGGTTCTCTCTCTCCTTTGTTGAGTATTTTGGTTAATGTCCTCTCTGCTGGGTCCTGGGAACCTCTTGGGTCCCTGGCATCTGGGACTTTCTAGTGGCTATTCCCAGTTCCCCCTCACCCACTGCTACACACGTCCTTTCAAAATCTCCCCCATCTCATCCTGTATCTGAACCCAAACCCCTTTCTCCCTCCCTGGTTTTATGTGTCAGCTTGACACAGGCTGGAGTTATCACAGAGAAGGGAACTTCAGTTGAGGGAATGCCTCCATGAGATCCAGCTATAAGGCATTTTCTCAACTAGTGATCAAGTGGGGAGGACCCTCCGTGGCCTCTGCATCAGCTCCTGCTTCCTGACCTGCTTGAGTTCCAGTCCTGACTTCCCTTGGTGATGAACAGCAGCATGGAAGTGTAAGCTGAATAAACCTTTTCCTCCACAACTCACTTCTTGGTCATGATGTTTTGCACAGGAATAGAAACCCTAAGACACTCTCCTCCTCTCTCCCTCCCTCTCTCCCTCTACTTACTGAGATTATTTTCTTCCCCATTCTGACTTTAGAGTTTCCTCCTAGACATTTCAAGGCGGTTGGCATAAGGTATGAACATCATCAATGTGATGCTGAGTCTCTGCCTACTAGAGACTGACCCCATCACTAGGGAAGGCTCGTTCAGTGGGAAGGTCGTCCACACCAGCAACCATCACGAGCCTGGCCAGGAATGGTACCATTAACTTGATAGGTATGACAAATTCCACAAACCAGCATGAAGTCAGATCTGTCTAGGATGGCACAAGTTTAAAAAATAAGTTCCTAAAATGTCTTTCAACTTGTGTAGCCAACTTTTCTCTGCATCCCACAAATGTATATTTTCTTTACTCTGAGGGCTTTTTCCATGTGGTCAGTCTGCTCCAAAAGGGCAGTGTTCAGTAAACACAGGAGCATGCTTGGGTCTTTCTCTGTTTCCATAGATGCCTCTTCTCCCAATGCAATTTTTCTCACTGTTGCCCTTTAAGTTGTACTTTGAATACCCAGATCTCATCCATTTATTCCATAACATCCAAAAATGCTTTCAGTGATTCTGATGCTGCCAAAAACTCCCTATGAATGCTTATTGGAAGCTCCACAGTGTCTAGGAAGTACATTATGGAGCTGTTTCTTAGGGTTATTAAAGATGAACATGATCAGAAGCAACTTGGGGAGGAAAGGGTTTGTTTGGCGTACAAATTCTGAATCACCATCCTCTGAGGGAAGCCAAGGCAGGAAGTCAAACTGTGTGAGAGCCTGGAGGCAGGTGTGCTGAAGCAGAGGCCATGAGGGGATGCTGCTTACTGCTTGCCCAGCCTGCTTTTCTATAGCATTCAGGACCATCTGCCCAAGGGACGGCACCATCCACAACGGGTTGGGCCCTCCCCCATCAATCATTAATTAAGAAAATGCCCTAAAGCCCCATCTTATGGAGCTGATTTCCCAGCTGAAGTTCCCTTCTCTCAGATGACTGTAGCTTGTCTCAAGTTGACATAAAACTAGCAAGCACCAGCTAGCTGTAAAAGCCAACCTGCCAATTCTGAGGGTATTTAAACTTAGAGTAAGATGTTCTCCACCAGAAGCATCTTCTGGTTTTAACTTAATGTCACTGAGGTAGGTATCCACCCATAGAAGTTTATCCCAACCACAGCTCCTGTCTCTAGAATAAGCCAGTGAGGTGAAGAGAGAGTGCGTGAGGCTCCAAAAGCCACCTTAAACTCCATAAAGCTCATTAGAGCAGAGCCTGCTGCATTTTCTGTTAGACTGCTTGATGGGTTTCATTTAATACTGTTCACAGATGCCAACCACATAGCAACCCTCTGTCCTTCAGTTGTAAATCTCTGGGCATCAGTATTATGAAATGGAAGCTTCCTCCCTGAGCCAATGAATCTTTCATGGGCTGTTTTCTTGGAGCACTTGATGTCCTGGGAGCCTCAAGGAGCTTTCATCGGGGTCTGAACTTGAAAATGGGGCAATTTGGTGCCTTCACCCATATACATTAATATTGATTTATCAGTTCATACTCTAATTTAATGGGTGAAAATCTGCTATCAGTCAATACTTGTTTTGATATTCAACTTACCCTTATTTGGCCCAGAGAAACCCTTTCAAATTGACTTCCTGCTCCTTTGGTTCTTTGAGCACTTCCTTGAGAGCTGTCTCTAAAGGTTCCATGTGCAACTTGCTGTTCCCATGCTCCAGTGCTGGAGCCAGTTGTTTCCTCGGGGCTCTTGATTCTCTTTAGTTAAGCATTTAGTATGTAGAAGCCACGATTCAGACGCCGAGTATGCTTGTTGTTATAGGCAGGGAAGTTAACTGCTCTAAGAACCCTCAATGGACAGTGTCAAGGTGTGTGTGTGTGTGTGTGTGTGTGTGTGTGTGTGTGTGTGTGTGTGTGTGTGTGTGTTTGAGTATGTGTAAATCTCCCTTATCTCTTACTTCTATACTTGCCTGTGTTTCTTGAAAACTACAGGTTCCAACAAGCAATTCTCATTCAAATACAGAAGACTTTATGATGTTTCTCTTTTGCATTTTTCCAATTCCCCTTTCCAGAGAAATTTCATCTGAACTGGGTAAGCCTTGT
>BDUI01000884.1:100847-118544 GCA_002335545.1 Apodemus speciosus
GAGAGAGAGAGAGAGAGAGAGAGAGAGAGAGAGAGAGAGAGAGAGAGAGGTCTTGTGCTAGAATGCAAATGTCCAGAAAAGAAAATTATGCTTCATTCATTCAAGTGTCCCAAGTGTGATAGATAACCCAGGCACATATAAAGTTCTTGATAAATATTTGTGAAATTAGTGAACAAAGTCTAAGGAAACTGTGTTGAAATGCTCGCTTCTGTCCTAGTTGTAATCCAGGGAGTCTCCTTGATTCTGATGTTGGACAAAGTTGGGACACATATGGCCCATTATTTGCATGTGGGTTTCTGTTTCTTACAATTTTAACAACTCAAATAACAACAGGGCTAACAAGATAACTCAGTAACTCAGCAGTTAAGGACACTTTCTGCAAAGCCCGACAACCTGAGTTTCCTTTTCAGGACTCATGAGGGAAATGGCCCTCAAAATGAGCCCCACACAAGTTCTGTGTCACACACTACTACTGCTACTGCTACCACCACCACCTCCAACAAAGACCAATATGTTAAAAGAGAAATTTTTATTACATCCAAGAGTCACGGATGGACTCATTGGCTGGACTTAGCATAAACTGTTCTAGACCCATGATGGCCTGTGTCTTTAGCATTAATGAGCAGTGGGGGAATTTTATCATATGTATCAGTGTGTAGGCCTGGTTCAATTCTAATGTCCTTGCCACTGGATTTTTAAAAAATGCAGGGTGGGGTAGCACATGCCTTTAATCCCAGCACTCAGAAGGCAGAGGCAGGTGATCAGGTGGATCTCTGAGTTCAAGGCCAGCCTGGTCTATAGAGTGAGTTCCAGGACATCCAGGGCTACACAGAGAAACCCTGTCTTGAGACAAACAAACAAAAAAGAAAATGCCTCCTGACTCTGAAATCTATGTCCAAGTCGTCACTATAGGTCCTTTGTGATCTACATATAGTCACTAGTTCCGTGAGTGCCCCGTTATTTTTCTCATTGAATATTATGTAGTGTTTATAGGTTATATTTTAGTTTCTAATTATGTCTTGTCTGATTATAATATCCAATTTCAAGCCTTTACATCCTTATCAGGTTCTCATTCTGTGGTGTTCCATTTCTATCACAGGGAGTCTCAGGTCCAGGTGACATCACTGCCTGTGACCCTGAAGCTTCCTTAGCAAAATGGCTCCATCTGTACTGACAAAGGACCGTTTATTTTAGGACCATTATTGCTATGGTTACTGGAAACCACAGAGCTGGCCTTTAGGATTGTATCCCTGAATGGTTAGTATTTGCCATGGAAATTTTGAAAGAAGATAATATACGAAATTAAATATATATGTATATATTTAGTATAAGACTGTAATTATATATTCTCTCAAGTGTATGGTTCAATTAAATACATAATTAAAAGATTTTTTTTAACCTTTTTGTTACTCTAAAGAAGGAAAAGTGCCTGACTAGTACCTTAAAAAAGGAAATTTTAAAAGATGTTTGATTATCATATCAGCAGAAAGCACAGATGTTCTTATTTCCAAATTCAGTTACAACCAAGTACTTAAATATAAAGCAAATGACACATTAATGGTAAACAATAAACCCTTTCTTTATATTGTGCTTTAAATTAATAGTTGACTAAGAGTATAACGTATAAAAGTCTAAACACAGAATATTTCTTTTTAGATATAATCTTTTTGTGAAGCTTGGATTGGCCTATGACTAAGAATTACTCATTCCTTTTAAAATGAAACATGACAATACATGATATTTCAAAGGACACAGACCCAGTTTACATCCTAAGTGTGCGTTCACAGACCCAGTTTACATCCTAAGTGTGCGTTCTGTTCATATTTTGCAATGTACATCCCTGGAAATCTAAATCTTTAGTAACAACTAAAATTCTTTGCAGTTAGCTTTGCAACTTGTGGGATAGCTCAAAAGCATTACTTCATTTTGTTGCATTTGAGATTAAACAGAAAAACATAGATCTTGAAACACGGGGATTTCTTATTTCACTATTAAGGCCCTGTTTAAATGTTGCTCATACATAGCAAAATCAACTCATCCTAGTAGAGTCTAAAGCATTAACAATCTTTAAATGAGTTCACATTTTGTGTGCTAATGTTGTCATAAATGTTCATGACAACACATAAACAGACACTAAAGGGAAGCTATAGATGAGCTGTAGCTCCAAAGGCCTTTCTAATCAAGCTGACTCTGTGATGCTATTAGCTAAGCTACCACATCAGTACACTCTTGGGACAAAGTTCCCTGTCCTGACAGCTGGTCCAAGTCCATATTTCTGTCTTCTTGATACCCCGGATGATGAGATCTCATCCGCAACACTGCTGACAGAGTATAGCTGTGTTTTCTCCTTGTTTGTGTCTTCTTGCATTACTAGTACTGACTTCAGTCAGTTTCTTTGTAAAAATCTAAGCTGTTATGTACTTAAGGAGGGACAGTTACTTAAAACCTGGGGATTCTAAACTCCACGAGCCTAGCACACATTAAGTACAGCCTGTAGCAATCTTCTGAACAACCTTTGTATCCTCCTTTGGAAGTTAGAACATACCTCTCCCTTGGGAGATCTCTTCCTAAATTCTATGTAATCATTCAGTATCCATGTTGTGAGGGGGGAAAGGTCATTTTGAGTTTATTCATTAAATCTCAAGGCTGGTGGCAGAGGGCCATCATTGAAGGTACTTGGGAGACTGAGGCACAGAACCATAAATTTAAGAGCAGACCAGGTTACACCAAGTTACAGACGGCCAAGTTCAAGGCCAGCCTAGGCAGCTTGGTGAGGCTCTACCTTAAAAGAGAGAATGAGGCTTAGGGCTCAGTCCCCAGGATTGGAAAAAAAAATCAGCCAGGTTTAATTAATCACAATCAACATGCAAATAAGTATAATCAGAAGTTTAAATACTTTCTCCTTTCATTCAGTGCATGGTATGTAACATAGTGTTTCTATGGCTGCCAGCTAGTGTGTATGTGTGTGTGTGTGTGTGTGTGTGTCTGTGTGTGTGTGTGTGTGTGTGTGTGTGTGTGTACTTGATACAAGCGTCATCAGAGAAAGGAGCCTCAGTTGAGGAAATGCTTCCATGAGATTCAGCTTTAAGACATTTTCTCAATTAGTGATCAATGAAGGAGGGCTCAGCCCAAGGTGGGTGGGGCCAGCCTTGGCCTGGTGGTCCCGGGTTCTTTAGGAAAACAGGCTGAACAAGCCATGAGGAGCAAGACAGTAAGCAGCACCCCTTCACGGCCTTTGCATCAGCTCCTGCCTCCAGGTTCCTGCCCTGTTTGAGTTTCTGACCTGCCTTCCTCCAATGATGGACTATAATCTGAATATGTATGCCAAATAAATTTCCTCCCCAATTTGCTTTTTGGTCATGGTGGGCCTAACTAAAGCATATGGGCTCTCAAATAAGACCTGCATTCAGGGCCGGGCAGTGGTGACACATACCTTTAGTCCCAGCACTTGGGAGGCAGAGGCAGGCGGATTTCTGAGTTCGAGGCCAGCTTGGTCTACAGAGTGAGTTCCAGAACAGCCAGGGCTACAGAGAAACCCTGTCTCGAAAAACAAAACAAAAGACCTGCAATCAAAATCTAACTTCAAACTCACTAGCCAAGTCACTTTGGGTTGTTACATTCACTCTGTGGACCTGTCCCATTCAAAATAGGTCTATCATATGCTGTGATGCATCCTGCCTATTTATGAGGCCGGGCTTATGTAATTAGCATTATCTGATTGTACTTTGGTCATATTTGAGAAACAAAAATCACATGAAGTGCATACTAGTTTAAGTAATGGCAATACGGAAGACAATCGTAGTTGTACTTTGTAGCTACTAAAGAGTTAAAGCCATAATTTGCAAATTCAGGAAACAGAAATTTCATTCTTTACTTTCAGCAGAAACTATTGTATATAAAATGAAACCATAAATCAGGAGGGCAAAACTGCTGTTATTTTTACTTTCAGTGTCCTGGGCACTTCACTTCCTGTTCCTCTACCCAGCAGGTGATCGTACAATTACCCCAAAATGCAAATATTTTCAATAGGTACAAAGCCATTCCAGTTATTTCCTTACATGAGCTTTTGCAGTATTGGTTTTTCAGTGATTCTGAAAATTGGACCTAGGGTCTTGCACAGGACAGACAAGCACTCAGCTACACTCCCGGTCTGGCAATTTGTCTTAGAAGTGTCCTGGATACGCTTGGAGTGTGTGCTCTGCTTTTGTTCCAGGGTTCTATAAATATTGTATCGAGCTGGGCGGTAGTGCTGCTCAGGACCTCTGCAGACTGCTCCTCTACTTCTATCAATTACCGAAAGGGAGAGGGTTACAGCTCCAGCCTGCTACTCTGCTCATTTTGCTTCAGCTATTTGGAAGCTCTGCATAGGTACTGAAGTTTCTACAGGGACTCGTACCTTTTAAGGCAGCCCATCTTTTCTTTCTTCTTTTCTTTCTTCCCTTTTATCAGGGATACAATTATCAAAATTAACCCATCATAGGTTATATTGGTAATGAGAATATCAAATCAATAAATATATTTTAAGTAAATCCAATCCATTGTCCTTGACAAGATGTTTAAAATAGGTCAGGGACACACCAGATCCCGGGGTCTTGCTGGCCAGCCAGTCAAGACCAAACATTACAGAATCAAGGACTTGAAAGACAAAAGCTGTTTTTGTACTAATCATTGCTGTTAGTTATTCTAATTAATATGCACTGAGCTAAATGTTTGTGTCCTCCTAAAATATGTTAGCACTTAATTCCACTGTGATGGCATTTAGAGACAGCTAATCTCCCAAAGGCCTCTGTACGTGGTACTCAGAGCCATCACAAATGTAGTTAAGTTCCAGAGTGACACCCTACCCCCTGTGCAAGACGACAGATTCTATTAACCACAAAGACAGCCCTCACCAACAACCCAACTGTGCTAACTAGAAACTGTAGTTTCTAAAAAGTCCATTTTACCACTTAAAAGTTTTATTAGAAATTGTTCTGCCTCATTTAAAATTACTCCATCTGACTTTAGCTTGACTATTCAAGGAAAGAATATATCTTCTCAATAAACTTTTAAATTCTGGGGTTTTTTTAATTAAAAAATTTTTTTAAGTTTGGGTGTTTTGCTTATTCGTATGTCTGTGTACCATGTACATGCCCAGTGCCCGTGGAAGCCAGAAGAGGGTGTTGAACTTCCTAGAACTGGAGTTAAAAAAAGGTTGTTGAACAAACATGTAGATACTGGGAATCAAACCCAGGTCCTCTGGAAGAACACCCAATGATTTTAACTGTTGAGCCATCTCTCCAGTCTTTTAATCTTAACTGGTGACTTAATGTTAACGATTTAACATGGGGAAATGTCCAGTTTATTAAAAAGTGTCAAGGTTTTCATGTTGGTAACATGAGGGCAGGGCAGTCACAAATGGGATTAGTTCCTTAGTACAAAAAGGCCAGAGTGAACAAGTCTCCCCCTACCCTCCTGCCCAGTGCAAGAACAGTGAGGATTCAAAGAAGAAAATAGAATAAAGAAAAATGAACAAAATGCATACGCATGTCACAAGGAAACAGATGGCAAGATGCCCCTCTAAATAGCAAGACCAACTTCAGTTCAAAAATCAAGAGGCAGAAAAGATAGCAGTGGTCTGTCTTACCCAGCACTGGACCTTGCACGGATCTCCCAAGCAGGATGTGGCCACTGCTGTAGTAGTGGCATGACCTTCCCGGGGTAAGCAACACTGTTTAGATTTGAGGCCTGCGCTACAGAAGGGAATTCAGGCTTTGTACTGCAAACCTGGTCAAGTCCATTACTTAGGAGGTTGTAAGCCGCCAGGGAGGGAACTTACTACCTTTGTTTTGTTAAGCGGTCACTTTGTCAAACTGCCTTTTACTATTTATGCTTGTACTCATAAAGTATCATTACTCTCAACTTTAGGCAGAGCTCCTCCCCAATCCCCACGCGGCCATCAGCAATCAATATAAAAACTACTGATTGGTCGAAATGCTGAGATTAAATAACTTGAGTGCTCAGCCCTAAATGGGATATCTATATCAAACACTCCGCAGACAGATGCCAGGTAGACAGACACACACAGCTCGGGGAATATCACACACGAGGGAGCAGAAAGAATGTAGGGACAGCATAGGAAAGAATGCTATAAGATGCTGTCTTGTCTTCCGGATGTGACGCAGCTGTTGCACAGTGATTATCTGCATAGGATTTAGCCAGCCAACATTCCATCATAGATAGTGGAGAGGCTGGTGAGGCTCAAACTGTAGCCAAGGAAGTATTGGCAACTAGTGTCTACTTGTGGAGGGAGTCATGTTTTTCTTTGGGGTGTGGCTGCTGGCAAACTGTCTAAGCTCCAGTGGACAGCTTCACCCTATGCACATATAGGCACTACTAAGTGGACTCACTGGGTCTAAGGATGCTACAGTGAGAGATTCTTATTTTTATGAAAGAGATGCTCTTATCATCACTCTGGGAAGCCAGGAAATATTCAGCCCCTAAAGCCACCCCAAAGCAGTAAAAAAAAAGCCCTCTTAGAACACACATCTGTGTCGTACATTTTGTAGCTGCCTGCTATACGCAGAATACACCACTGCTGGTACCTCCATCGTTCCAAACAAAGTGCAATATGAACGCGTATACTCACACATAGACAGACGGTCTTACTACATGGCTTAGGCTGGCCTTGAACATGATCCTTCCTCCTCAGCTTTCCAAGTGCTGAGGTTATAGGTACAGACATTAAATTTTTCTTTTTAATTTTATTTAAGACTTACAAAAAAACCAACAGTTTTCCTTACTTTATTAAACCATGCTAATATTCTTTCAAGGACCAACATACAGCCAAGTGTGCTACAGTGAGAGAATCTTATTTTTATGAAAGGGACATCACAAGGTGCTCTTCAGTGATGCTTCTTATCACCATTCTGGGATTCCAGGAAATATTCAGCCCCTAAAGCCACCACAAACGCAGCAAACCCCCATTTGAATCCTTTTAATATTACGCTCGTGAAGGTGATGTTGCCTGCAAAGCCGCCCATGTATCTCCAAGCCTCATTGCTAAAAGAAAAAGATAAGGAACATTATAACCACATATAATTCACATAATTCACACAGCCAAATACATATGATTTTCTCCTTCCTTAAATACTTAAAGGCTGCATTAGTATTTCTCTTTTGCTTGGTGGTGATTTTTTTTGTTTGTGAGGTTTTGTTTTGTTTTTGAAATACAGTCTTGTTATATAGCCCTGGCTGTCCTGGAACTTATAATGTCCAACAGGCTGGCCTCACAGTGATCTCCCTGCCTCTCTATCCCATGTGCTGGGACTAAAGGCATGAGCTACTGTACTGGGAACACTATAGGTTAGGCTACCCTCCAACTTGTGGCAATCCTCCTGCTTCAGCCTCCTGTACTGCAGGACTATAGGCATGAACCATCACACCTGGTTCAAAGCAACACTATTTACTACTGTAGGTCATAGTAGAAATATTTCTTTGGCATAGGATAATTAAAAATACATGACCAGCCGGGCAGTGGTGGCGCACGCCTGTAATCCCAGCACTTGGGAGGCAGAGGCAGGCGGATTTCTGAGTTCGAGGCCAGCCTGGTCTACAGAGTGAGTTCCAGGACAGCCAGGGCTACACAGAGAAACCCTGTCCCGGAAAAAAACAAAACAAAAACAAAAAACAACAACAACAACAAAAAATATACATGACCAAGTCTCACATATAAAATATGAAATGGTCCTCCTGCTATCTACCTTACACTATGTAGTAAATATGAAATGCCAATGCACAGTATGTTTTGGCACAGAAGGACACACACACACACACACACACACACACACACACACACACACACACACACACACACTACTGCTACTCTTCAAGAGGCTCACAGCCTTCCCTTGCCATACAGCCTGTGCTTCAGAAGACTGAGTTCCTGCTCTGGTATATTCTTCTGAATATGCTGGACACAGAGAGAAAGAGAAAGATGACAGCTTTAGGGAGATGTGTATTCTTGCATATATAATCTAAATTAGTCAAAAAAAATCACTTTATAGGGGACAAAAAACTAAAAGCAAAGCAAAACAAACAAACAAACAAACAAACAAACAAACAAACCAAAAAACCCTGTCTCACTAGCACATATGGGAACAAATCAAACTAGCTTAGATGCCAAAACCACACAAAGATGTTAGGAGAAGCTCAGGTTGTGGGACTCTCGAACTCACTGAGCTTCCGAACCTGCTCTGTAGACCAGGCTGCTCTGTAGACCAGGCTGACCTTGAACTAAGAGCCACCTATCTCTGCCTCCCAAGTGCTGAGATTAAAGGTGTGTGCCACCACACCAGATCTGTTGTATATTCTTAACAAAATTTTAGAAAGTTAAAACCAATAATGTACAAACAAAAATGACATATCACGAGAAAATGCAGAAAAATCTATCAACCAACAATAATAAAAAGCACGGTATGTTCCCAGGTCTCTCTAGTCTGGTCACTCAGGAGACTCGTGTCAAGAGGGCGGCTGTGCTCAGGAATTAAGCACACGAGGGGACAATATGGCAGGATTGATTTAAAAAGAAAAGTTGGGAGTGACAGCACACACCTACAGTCCCAGCACTCAGAAAGCTGAAGGATATAAGATCACTGTTTAGGGCTGGAGAGATGGCTCAGCAGTTAAGAGCACTGACTGCTCTTCCGAAGGTCCTGAGTTCAAATCCCAGCAACCACATGATGGCTCACAACCATCTGTAATGAGATCTGACTCCCTCTTCTGGAGTGTCTGAAAACAGCTATAGTGTACTTACATAATAAATACAGTGTACTTATATAATAAATAAATCTTACCAAAAAAAAAAAAAAAAAAGAGAAAGAAACAAGATCACTGTTTAGGTTCAGCCTGAGCTATTATGTGAGATTTCGTTGTAAAACCACCAGGAAAAAAAGTCAAAAGTTTACAGACTGTCAAAATAATGCTATCTCTGTAGACAAAATGACCATTATACAAAGCAAAATTTATGGGACATATAAAAAATTTACTAGAGCAAAAATTTAGCTAGAATAAAAGTTTAGCTAAGTAATAAATGGGATATAAAATCATTATGTGAAAATTAATTGTCAACAACACAGCTGAAAAATGAGATTTAAAATACCACTTACTATTTACCACAAATATGAATTCAGCAAAATGCTCAAGAGATATATAAAAAGCAAGAAAACACTGATTAAAATTTCAAAACATCATAAGTAACTTGTGTGCTAAAAAAGTCATTATTTAAAAGGCCTACATTATCTCCAAACTTATGTGCGTTCAATATAAACATGGAAAAGATTCACATTATAAATTTTTGTAGAATAGTGAATGAGATCCCAATTAAAATCTAAGTCAGCCATTTGTAGAAATTGATGAGCACATACTAAAATTTATAGGCAAATAAAAAAGGTTCAGACTAGCAAAACCAAGGAAAGGTAACTGGAGATCTTATACCTCCCTGTTAAAGATTGTGGTATTGGATCTAAATGTAGACATATTGAACAGGGAAATAAAATAGAGTCCAGAAATAGACCACATACTGATTTTGATATATTTATCAAAGTAATTCAATGGGGAATAATCTTTTAATAAATGGCCCTGAGCCAACTGGATATCCACCTGTAATATTTGCCTCCTTCTTTCTTCAAAGGAAACAAAAACTAACTCAAGGTACTAGAGAGATGCTCAGTAGTTAAGAGCACTGGCTGCTCTTCCACAGGACCCAGGTTAAATACACAGGAAACACAGGAGGTTCAACAACTGTTTGTAACTCCTGTCTTAGAGGACCCAACGCCTTCTCCTGAACTCTGCAAGCACCAGATGCACATGTGGTACAGAAACATACACGCAGGCAAAATACCCACATATACAAAAATAAATATATTTTTTGTAAATAAAAAAATTAACTCAAAATTAATAATACTTCAATTTAAGAAAACCATAAACTGAATGTCATAACGGATGCCTACAAACCCAGTACTTAGGAGGCTAAGACAGGAGGATTCTGAGTCTAAGCCTGGCTTGAGTTAGACATAAAACCGTCTCAAAAAGAATATTAATAAAAAAAAATGCTTCTAGAAAATACAGGATAAAATCCTACATGAGATACAAAAGAAATAGCAAGAAATAGCAACAACAACAACAACAACAACAACAATAACAACACCCCAAAACTTTAACTGGGAATTTATTAAAATTTAAAACATTAAGAAAATGAAAAGGCAGGTTACATCCGGTCATATATTTTGGGAAAGAACATTTACAAAACTTACATACGATGAAGGGCTTATTTTCAAAATATATAAAGAACTATTAAAGCTCATAACAAGAAGTCAAAAGACCCAAGGATACACCACACCAAAAACAACCAACCAACTCRCAGATGTGTGCACAGAATGACTAACACAAGCATTAGTGTCATGGCAATGGGGAGGGAAGCCACACCAGAGCTCCGCCGCCATATTTACTAGGTTTCTTCCTGTTTTTTGAGATTAGCTCTTAGGTTGCCCACAGCGGCCTCCAGTTTGATACATAGCAAAGGACTGCTTTGTAATTCTAATCCTCCAACGTCCACCTTTCAAAGGCTGAGACTACAGGTGTGCACAACCATGCTGGTGTTAGAGTGGCTGAAGTGAAGACTGAGAACAGTAAGTACGATGAGACCACTGAAGGTCTCACTCACTGCTGGTAGGGTGGGCAACAACACTACCTCTTTAGAAAACGGTCTGGCCGTTCTCATAAAAAGACCCACAGATTTATCATATAATCCAAAAATTACATTCTTTTTTTAAGATAAGGTTTCTCTATGTAGCCCTGGCTTTCCTAGGACTCACTTTGTAGACCAGGCTGGCCTCAACTTACAGAGATCCACCTGCCTCTGCCTCCCAAGTGGTGAGACTAAAGTCACATACCACCACTGCCTGGCCAGAAATCCCACTCTTAAGTATTTAACCAAGAGAAATGAAACTATATATCCATACAGACTTATGAATGGTTGTAGCAACTTTACTCAAAATAAAACCCAAAAGCTGGAATTAATTTGAATGGCTACTGTGGTATCTATATCATAGATATGAAAAACAGCAACATGTGTAAAAAATAAAAAGGCTGCAGAAGACAGGCTTTCTAGAATGGGTTTCATGCCTTGGCACTTAAAAAACAAACCCAATAAATGAGAAAACTCAGCTTCCCTTGCATATGCAAAACAATATCATCAAGAGAAAAGCTAGGACAAAAGACACACTCCGCAGGACTCTAATGCAGAAAGCTCTCGTAAAGAAAGCACCGGGGAAACTGAGCAGCCACTTTTCATGACAGGCGTGGATACTGACCCTCTGTACTCATAAATAACTAGAACTGGACCTGCGAGAAGACTCAGTAGGTAAAGGTCCTGGCTGCCCAGCCTGCGACAGGACCCACGTGGTAGGACAGGATTTCCTTGAGTCATCTATCTTCACACTTGGCAGATACATGCCTCCCTCTCCGGCCCCAGTACACAAATAAATACAAGTTCATTTCAAAAAGAGAAGATGTTTCTAGACTCATCTTACCGAGCCCACGGGTCCCGCAGCCCTCGTGCAGCAAGCTTCTTCTGCACGGTTTCTAATGGCGTCCCTTCAATCTTCCACTGTCTGTAATCTGGAAGTTCCATCTTACCATGACCATGTCCGTGTTCATGTCCGTGTCCAGCAGTCATGACTACAGGAAGAGGGACAGGGACAGAGAGAGAGAGACTAGAGACACCCGAGAGCCAAGTTCGATATTCATGTTTCAAGTGAAATGTTTTGAAAAGAGATATTTTCTTGAAAATCTGAGTAGAAAGCTTTTATAAAAAGTAAAAACTTTACAAAAAGTTTATAAAAGTAAAAAATTTTTATAGATGAAGACTCCAAGCAGTAACTTCTGAAGGTAAGAAGACAGTTAATGACCAGTATAATTAGTACTTTAGCCTCGTTCCATAGCTTCAGAAGTCCCTCCAAATAAGGCCTAGATAATGGTTGTCTTACTGCAAGTACATATTATCTTTCTCTAGCTAGTTCTTCAAAAGTACATAGTAATCCTTTTAGATACACAAGAGTACTTTTTTTAAAAAGATTTATTTATTAGATATAAGTACACTGTAGCTATCTTCAGACACACCAGAAGAGGGCATCCTATCTCATTACAGATGGTTGTGAGTCACCATGTGGTTGCTGGGAATGGAACTCATGACCTCTGGAAGAGCAGTCAGTGCTCTTAACCACTGAGCCATCTCTCCAGCCCCATTAACATTTTCTATAAAGAACCAGATAGTAAGTATTTTGGTTCCTATGGTCAAAAGAGGTAAAACTGAGGATAGGAGGGGTGTTTTCAGCAAGATTTTACTGGTAAGATCTAAAATATACTAAAGAACTAAAATAGTTCTTTATGATATAGGTCTTTCAATGAAAAATGAAATTTCTTTTTAGAGGGTCAGCAGTTTGCCTACCTGGAACTTAAGGCCACTGTTCCATATGTAGCATCAAAATGACTGTACAAGTTCACCTGCACAAACACTATTAGCTCATGGGCCTCAAAAAACAGGCACCGTGCTGAATGTGGTCTGCTGGCTGGAGTTTACTAGTTCAAGTACTGACCTGAGGACCACCTGAGGACACCTTCTTAATCAATAAATTACCTTCGTAAATAGAATATGCCAATGGTTGTTGTTTTACGGYCTGTTTTGCTTGTGTAAAAATAAACTTTATCTTAGTCCTCATTTAAATTGCTATGGATTTAAAATTCAAGGGTATGGATAGTGCTATATTATTATTCATATAAGGGTAGCAGTTGGATTTCTATAATCATTGCTCTCAAGAAGTAAAACCATACCAAAAAAATTTCTACCATTATATCTCCATTTAATAATAGGCAAAGTCCAACAGTAGGACAGGATCTTTCAAAACAGGATTTTACAAAACAGAAAAAATTAAGATGTATTAGTATATGCTGAAGACATTATATGAAATGCTTATTTCATTAAACAGTAATACTAGGATATGAGAAGAAAATGAACACAGTAACTATTGAATTAACCAAAACTTAAAATTTATAAAAATGTAAAGAAATCAGCTGGGCATAGTGGTGCATGCCTTTAACTCTAGCAATTAAGGGGCAGAGGCAGGTGAATCTCTGTGCGTTCTTGGCCAGCCTGGTCTACAGGTGTAGTTCCAGGGCTCTGTTATGCAGAGGAAACCCTGTATCAAACATTGTCTTTCCCCCACCTCCAAAAGTTAAATCACAGAACATTATGTTAAAGATCTCCATATTAGAAAAATTAAAATACAGCCACTAAATACAAGTTAAAACTACAACACTCAAAATACTAATTTGCAATGTAAGTTTTTGAAAGAAAACATGAAACTCTATACTCATTTCTCTTGCACAAATTTCTTTAATAAAGCCAATATATTTTATCTACCTAATTACAATATTTTAGAAAAAATTCTTCTATAAGAATTTCCAAAAGATAAAGTTGAATAAGCATATTCCTAAGGAATCTTTGTTTTCTTTTAAACGTTATAGTCTTAGCTGAACTAAGGTACGCAGGCGTGGAGTTAGAGCCACCTGAGAGGCTAAGGCCGGAAGACCAACCACTTCAGACCAGTTTAAGGCTGATGATGGGCGCCATCATGTGAACCCATCTCAAAATGCAAAACAAAAATTACTATTATTTCAAAATAGGCATAAATCAAAAATAAAACCTTGAATGTTCGATGGGAGAGTTTAAATTTACCTTTTTTTATGAACTACTAATAGCTATGAAATGCGAGAAAATCACTCAGTCCTTCTAGGCTTCTGGTCTTTCACATAACAAGAACCAAAATCTATCTTGCAAGATTGAGAAGGCAGAGAACACACTGTGGTCTGCCTTCCATTTTCATATCTAAGTGGAGAGACTGAGTGAGCACAAATGTTCTGAAAAGATTTCCATTGCATTTCTATTGGACATCATCTCTTAAATTTTCGAATGTGCATGACAAGGAATATGTTTATCAGATTTTTTTCCAAATGAAGCACACATTACTTTTTCACTGGGGTATGAGTCACCCCTGTCTTACACAAATATTRTTTATTCACTTGAGACAATCTCACACAGCTCAGTATCACCTCAAACTTAGTATGTAACCAGGGAAGTCTTTGAACTCCTAGTCCTTCTATCTCTGTCTCCCAACTGCTCGGAGTACAGGCCTGTGTATCATGCTGGGTTCCTATTTTTAAAAGAGTATTTATTTAAAGTCTTGTGTGTGTGTGYATGTGTGTGTTCACATAGAGGTCGGAGGACAATCTAAGTGGAACTGGTTCTCTTGTCACACTTCTCAGAAAGAGTGTGTTATACTGCACTGTGGGCTCAATGACAGGAAATTACTTCACCTTTAGAACTGTCCATTTMACAACAGTAAACACATAGATTCAACCAGGAATGAGCACATAATTATGGGAAATTTAAATGCTATCTGCCTATGTCAGAAGTAMACTTAAAAGTTTGGTGATGATCAACCTCCACTAATGATGGCTTGTTCTAGCAATGGGGAAGTGTTGACTTGCTTTCCCTAAGGAAGAAAAATAATATTACTTCCATTGCATATAATTTTAGTTTATCAGGGGCTTTCAAGTGTGTATCTCAAATTTCTCTCATTTAAAAACTGAAATGACCATAAAAATATGAGAAAATACAAATGAAATGTTATTACTTTAGTACCCAATCCTTAATCCTAGGATTATGCAGTCTTGATTTTGTGACTTTTTTCTTTCTTTCTTTCTTTCTTTCTTTCTTTCTTTCTTTCTTTCTTTCTTTCTTTCTCTCTTTCTTTTTTTTACTTAAGCACCGTATCATAAACACTTATATTAGGGAAATCGTACTTAAAATACAAGCTTGTGAAGCAACTGTTGCAACTATTTCTTCTAGTTTTAAGTATTTTCAGATCGGAGCTGCTCTTTACCCTATTCAAAGACAACCTAAAAAGCCAGGAGGCAAGGAGTAAATTGCATCTGACAGCGGCGGGTTAAAACATCTCTGGGATTTAACCACCACAGTAATTCTCAAGGCATCCTTCATCCGCTCCAAGGAGCCCAGCTGTACCTGGCAGCAGCGCTCCCTAGCTAGGTCCCGGATCTTCTCCCCGTCTTAACTGATCCTCTCAGCACCCTCCCCTTCTGCATTTCCCTGGATAAAGTTTAGATTATGCTTAACCCAGAAGTCTCCCACCAACTCCCTAAATTACCTGTCAGCAATCTGACCTCCCGGGACACTCAATAKTCAACCTTCCAGCCTGAGCCAACCGGAAACGGACGTTGTTTCCTCAAGTTTCTTTACCGCAGGAAAGTGGAGGAGTTAGTAAACGTTCCGGTACTGGCGCAAGGCATCCAGACAACATAGAGATGACATGAAGGAGCCTGGAAGTAGAGACTGTTTCCTACACTTTGTAGTTGGAGTCTGATTGAGGTAGAAGACATTGAAGGATATAGAAGGAGGATAAAGCCGTGTTTTTCTTGCTCCCAGACGGAATCATTAGGCAGAGCACTGAGGGGCGGSCCAAAGCCATAGCACAGCCAATGAGAGCGGCTGTTATTAAGCGCGTGGGCCCACTCAATGAGAAGGCTGGTTGTTATGCTGCAGTTGGCAGGCTGCTGCGGGAGGCGGTGGCGGTAGGAAGCCTGAGGCTGCGGGGTGACAGGTAGGCGGCGGTGATGCCTTCGGGGTGGGGGCTTGCGGGGGAGACGCGCGGTGCCGGGTGAAGAGGGATTTCTTCTCCGGCTGCGGACACGGTAGCCGGGAGCTGTCGAAGGTGAGGCGGGGAGGCRGCAGCAGGACTGTTGGCGRATCCGAAGCCCCGCAGACTTGGGAGCAAGCTCCGGAGGGTCGTGAGGAGAAGGCGTCTGCCGAGGCGGCGTGCGGATGAGTGTTGTGGGGCAGCTTGGGGCCCTTGCAAGGGCGTTAGGGTGTCGGTGGCGCGGGCTGAGGCGGGAGGGAGGCGGGAGCAAGACACAGGTAGTGAGGGCTGAAGGAATTTCTTGCAAGAAGCCTCAGGTAAGAGAAGGATGCGGCATTGCAGACACCTGAGTGAAATCCTAGGGCTTCGTAGGGCTGTTTCCGGGGATAGGGAGCGGTGCGGAGAAGAAAGAGATTTATTGGTGGTCAGATCTAGAAATTAGTGCCTGTACATTATGTAACCCATGGCAGTTATTTTTCCAAGTAACTCGACCGACCCTGGTAGAAGAGCTCTTGCAACCCATTGATGTATCTGAACACTTCTTGTTAGCTCCAGTGTTTTCTCTACCGAGGCAGGGTCTGTAGGAGGAGGACAGCGTGAAGCCAAGAGTAGTCACGAAGCGCTTATCCCAAATATGGACTTGCGTTGAGAGACAACACGACGTTAGCTTTAGAGGAATGTTGTCAGATTCGTGTTTTGTAGTACATGAATTTGCTTTGCGGCTTTAACCTTCAGAAAAGTGGGGAGCTTTTTAAATTTATAGAAGGTAAATGTAGATTAGAAAATGAACAGTACATTGGCAGACAACTCACTCCCAATATTCGGACGTCAAGGACTGTGAAAATAAGGTGGAAATCTTAGCAGAGGAGTGTCAACTTTTAAGTGATTTCCCTTGTTAAGTCTGAGAAGCTAGTTGTGGGTTGTGCCTGCCGTAGGCTTAAAAACAAGCTCGTTGAATGTCATGGACATAGATAAATTTTATTTACAAGTTTAAGACTATTTTGTTTTGAAGTCTTTTAAATCCACGATTTGAATGGGTTGAAATACAGTCCTAAAACTCCTGTCAGCGCATATTGTGGAAGGGCACTTACTTTTATAACTCACTGGAAAAAAATATCTTTAAAGACTGGAAAACTCTTTAAAAAGTAACACTATAAGTTATTAAAATGTAAGCTGCTTAAGACGCTCGCTGCCATCACGTTAGAAGATAAGGACAAATGTAGTCAAGGAAGAATATTGTCTTTCTGGACTTATTTTAACTACATGTTAGAAAAACTTTCCACGATGTAATCTTTTTTCTACTATTGATCATTTATACATATACATAACATAAACATACATATACATAGATATTTATACATATACATATAAAGTTAGAATTTGGGGTTTTTCTCTAAAAATATTGTTTGAGTAGAAATGGGTCATTAGTATTTGTTTGGAAATGTCCAGCACACTGAGATATTTGTCAGTGCTTTAAATAAAACATTTTTAAATAATACTGGTGTTTGTTTTTTACCTTTTTACAAGAATAATGGTATTTTAGTCACAAACCTTACATTTTTGCTTTAGGTGAAATTCTATAGTGCTTTACCTACAAAAAATACAGTGTTTACATATTGTAAACAAATATTTGCCTTTAGGTGGGTTGATTTAAGAGAGCGCGCGTGTTTCTGTGTTTCTCTTATGTAACCAGCCCACTCTAGCTGTTTGTGAGAACTAATGGCTGATGTTCAGTGGCCAGTAGGTGTCATTGTAGAATGCCATAAATTGAACACTTGCGTAGGGAATTACCAAAGAGTTTAAAAAACAGTTGAAAATTGGCTTCTGATAGTATCTGGATGATCATTTATAAATCATAGAGATTCTGTCTTTTGAAAGATTTCAGTGTCAAAGCTGTTTGTAAGTGATTTGACACACTGATTGTAAGGAAATAATATTTTTGCTT
>BDUI01000884.1:149182-172538 GCA_002335545.1 Apodemus speciosus
CCCCCCCCCCTCCTCCCAGTCCCACCCTTACAAATTCCTCCCCTTAGGTACCATCCCCACCCTGGGACATCTACTGGTAGCAGAACTAAGCACCGCCTCTCTCACTGAGGCCCAACTAGGCAGTCCATGTAGGGGAGGGGGATCTAATGGCAGGGGACAGAGACAGAGATAGCTCTTGATCCAATTGTTATAGGACTCACATGGAGACCAAGCTGCACATCTGTTACAAATGTGAGGGAAGCCTAGGTCCAGCCCTTGCATGCTCCTTGGATCGTGGTTAAGTCTCTGAGAGTCACTATGGACCCAAATTAGCTGACTCTGTAGGCCTTCTAGTGGTATCCTTGACCCCTCCAGCAGCTCAGTTCTATCCCCCACTCTTCTAAAAGACTCCCCAAGCTCTGTCTAATGTTTAGTTGTGGGTCTCTGCATCCTTTTCCATGTGTTGCTGAATGAATCCTCTCAGAGTACAGTTACTGATAGGCTTCTGTCTACAAGCATAGCAGAGCATCATTAGTTGGCTCTCCAGTGGGATGGGTTTCAAGTTGGATCAGTCATTGTTTAGTCATTCCCTCAGTCTCAGCTCCATCTTTATCCCTGTAGCTCTTATAGGTAGGACAAATTTGGGGTTGGAGGTTTTGTAGGTTGATCTTTTCTTTTTCTTTGTTGGGGGGGGGGCAGGTATAAAAGAGTCCAGTTGCCATTGTCTATGCTTTTTGTTTATTTAAAAAAATGTTTGCCAGAGTTGGGCTTGATTGTGCATATCTATAATCTTAGCACTTGGGAAGTTGAGGCAAGGAAGATTGCAAGTTCAAGGCCATCTTATTTACAAAGTAAGATCCTGTCTGAGAGAGAGAGAGAGAGAGAGAGAGGGAGGGAGGGAGAGAGAGAGAGAGAGAGAGAGAAAAGAGGATAGAATTTGAATTTGGTTATTTACACAAATATTTTGCTGTACATGCCCCACACACTTAGATTCTAGCTGGAATTTTCTTCTTTTTAGACATTTAATTAGAGGTGGGAGGCAGGAGATGTTCATGCAAACATACATGTATGTATAGGTCTGAGCACTGCTTTCATGAGTCAGTTCTTACCCTCCACCTTGAGGGTTCTCAGGATTAACCTCCAGTCAGCAGACTTGACAGCAAGTGCTTTTTAACCCAGTGAGCCATCTTACTGGTCTCTGGGATTTACGCGTGTGAACAGTGTAAGGCTAAGGATCATAGTACATTGTTTTCCATAGAAATAGCCAATTGACCTCTAACATCTTTTTATTTAAAACTCTTCCAATTTTGCATTGCACTATTATCTTTGTTATAAACAAGTTAACATGATTGTTTATAGAATCTATTTTCCGTTTGTTACCTAATTATTTAGTTTAGGAGTGGGAAATGGGTGAGTAAGTGAGGCTCTTGTGTTTCAAAACTTAGAGTCAGTATGGAAAAGATTTAACTTTACAGATTCTTTTTCAGCTGAATCTCTAGCCATTTATATAATCTACCTAGTGTCTTAAAGATAAATTAATGGATAGTTGAAGCTAAAATTGAGACTTTCATCTCCCAGTTTATTTTCTTAGATATGGTGAAGATAAACAAGTTCACTGGTTATTATAGAATGTTTTAGGGTCTATAATTATTCTTTGTTAGATGAGCTACACTGAGTAAGTAAATGTGATTACTGACCAAGTATCAAGGACTGAGAGTTGAATGTGAAAAGCCAGTTTCTGCCTGTGTCTGTTTGTTGGTTTTTGTTGTTGTTGTTGTTCTTTTTTGGTTTTGGGKTTTTTTTGTTTTGTTTTGTTTTTTGTTTTTCAAGACAGAGTTTCTCTGTGTAGCCCTGGCTTCTGCCTGTGTCTGTAATCCAGTGCTGGGGGCATGCTATAGAGACGGGTAGATCTCTGGGACTTGCTGGCTGAGCGCCATATTCAGTACTGTGTGAAGGGGATCAAGGCAGGAAGCAATAGAGGTGGATGCTCAATGTCTTCCACATGATCGTGTGCAGGTGTGTACAGCCTTCCACATACATACACATGCACTATCAGTGCTTGCACACACACACACACAAATGAAGAACTGTTTTTATAAATTTGCCACTTAAAATTTTCTGTGTGTCTGTTTTTGAGAATATTTTCTTACTATTTGTTGTTTTTCTTTTTAATTTTTTATAGAGTTGGAAAATATTTAACTCTCAACAAATGAATTCCACACTTGAACTCTGCCGCATTCCTGTGCCACCTCCTCCTTTAGAAAACTGATCTTAAGACAGGTAAAATTATGACCTTAACTTAAAAAAAAATGAAGAATAGATTTCCCATATGATTAAACATGTTAAGAATATTTGGTAGTCTTTGGTAAGTAGCTTTATTTATTAAGCAGTTTTATCTGACATGATCACCTCTTTCTGTCTTTGAATTCAGTTTTGAATTTTTTAGTAATTTCATTTAACAAATGTGTTATCTGAATTTTACTTCTATTTAGTTCATTAATTCTGCATGCTTGTGATATCAGGGTATATCTGAATCACTACTATCCAAAGCAACTTTTGTGACTGATGTTCTCTTCTGTTCTGTCTGATTTGGGAAAATAATTATATGTAGATTATGATTATTTGAAATGTGGCTAGAGCAAATAAACTGTTCTTTCTAATGTTTATTAATGATGCACAAATATGCAAAGTCAAAGCCAGTTGTTGTTTTATGCCTGTAATCCTACTACTTTGGAGGTAGAGACAGGATGATCAGGAGTTCAAGGTCATCCTTAGCTAGACAGTAAGAAGGGGCTAGAAGAGAAAAAAGAGCCCAAACAAATACTTCTTCCCAAATCTATTTTGCTTTAACCCAAGGTCTTGCATACACTCTGACAATCCCACTGTTTTCATAGAAAACACATGCCAAGACAGGTCAAGAGGAGAATCCAGGAGAACAGCTGGTTAGAATTCAGAAATGGCTGATGGGCCATGCTGGTGAAAGCCTTTATACTACCACGGTTCAAACTGGGAGCAAAGGGCAAGGAAACTTGCAAAGGCAGTGCTCCTGCTTTGTGGAGTCCAACGGTCGGATCTGGCATCCTGACAAAACACTGGGGTGCTTTATGACGTCTCCACAATGGCTGTAGGGAAGGGGGCTCAATACTATCAGCCTTATATCCATAAAGGAGTAACTATTATGTAAATTCACCTGCATAGACCGTATAACCACATGTTGCAGACTTTCCAGCCTAATTGAGGTCTGACACTAAGGTTGCGTATGCATACATTCCTTTACTATCTCCCCCACCCCATGAGGAATAATGACTTTGGCTGGGATGGTGTGCTAAGTTAAGAGTCTGTAATTGTATAATCCACATTAGGAGACCAGGATAACCAACATTAGGTTCTCCAGCATTAGAGAAAATACTAGAAATGAATTTGAATATAGGACAGATTGCCTCATGAAGTGAAGTCATCAGTAAAGACTTGTAAAGATAGTAATGCTATCCAAGGTACATTCTGTTAGATCACAGACCCCCCCCCCCCCCCCGTCTCTGTCTCACGTCTCTCAAAAATTAGGCCATGGCTCCTTAATAGCTGACAGGCCCATGCTATGAAGTTTAGAGCACATAGGCCTTGGGAAGCAAGAGAGGAGATAAATAAGCCCAGCCCTCCCCCTCAAAGTTAGAAGGTAAATTTACCTAACTCCTTGGTACATATGCTATGCCAGCTTAAATTACACTAAAGCTTCTGGTCTTCCCTTCAAAACCTAGAAAAGTCAGAATATCTCCTTTGTTCAGAACATTTGTTTGGAGGCCATCTCTCTCCTTCAGCTCCCCCTATGCACACACACTACCCTGTTTCACCCCCACATGTTGCCTTATTTTATTTATTTGTTTGTTTGTTTTACTTCAAGCTATCTTAATGAAGCTCCTCTCCAGGTCCTTTAAAAACATGTATTAATTTATTTGCAAGCATGGTGTGGGGTCTATGTACAAATGTTCGTATGTGAGAGCCACAGTACATCAGGAGTCAGTTCTCTCCCTTCCACCATGGGGTTTGAGGGTTTGAATCCAGGGCATCAGCAAATGTGAGCTCTCTCTGACCTTCTCTCCAGGTGTTTGAAAGGAAGCCTCTCTTTCCCTCCATGGCCCTGTCATTTGTCTCTGATATGATGCTCAGTCTCTCCGAATTACTCTCTCACATTAAGGCCTGATCATGAGACCCCAGTGATCACAAGACAGTCTCTGAATAAAGATCATTCTGGAGGATAATTAATCTCCACTTTCTTCACAGAATGACTGAATCTACATTAAAAAAATAATAAAGATTCATTTATATGTTCGTGCATGTGTGCATGCAGGTTCCCATGGAGGCCAGAGGTATCAGATTCCTTTAGAGCTGGACTTATAAGCTGTTATGAGCCACTTAACATGGATGCTAGCAACCAAACTCAAGTCTTCTGCAAGAGCAGTGTGTTCTTATAACTTCAGAGCCATCTCTGTTGTCTCCTGAGCTCACATTTTATTATAACACAGAAACTATCTAGTTTCTATCTTAAAGCAGGAAAATAAGTAAATTTATTTGAATTAATTTAAACAGCCATTTTCAGCTTAGAGCTATTGCACTATATGTACAAGTATATGTATAGTAGATATAGCTATATGTATTATCATATAATACAGTTTTAAGTTTTACCTTAAGAAATTTAGTCTTTTCAGTAACAGCTGCCAGAATCTAAATTTTAGACATATACTTTGAAATATCTTCATAATCTTTTTCCAGTTTTGTGTGCSTGTGAGAATGTTCGGTAGGGTTTGAGACAAGGTTTCTCTGTGTAGCCCACCTGAAACTATCTCTGCAGACCAGGCTGACCTTGACCTCAGAAATCTATCTCTGCCTCCCAAGTGCTGGGGTTAAAGTCATGTGCCACCATGCCTGGCAATTTTTTTTAATCAAGTTTAAGAATTTGCAGTAACAGTTATTATTATCTCATATGTTGTACTCATAATTCTATAGCTTTGTTTATCTAATAATTTTGATTTCCTTGAAACACTTGAGAGCACCTATTTTCTTTTTATTCATTATTGTTGTATCCTTAGCATTTTATTCAACAATATTTCTAATATAAATAATAATTAACAATTATTACCCCCAGAATAAAAATACTTCTTGAATTATCAAAAACCTAAATTGCATTATTATTATTTTAGAACTAGTACTACTACTAATAATAGGTAACATGAAGGGTATGCGCCAATTGCTATTTTAAGACTTTGTGTGTTATTTGTTCTTTAAAAAAAAAAAAATCTTTATCAGCTGGGTACGAGGCACATGCCTTTCACCCTAGAAGCAGAGGCAGGAGGATCACCATGAGTTAGAGATCAGCCTGGTCTACACACTGAGTTTCAAGCCAGCTAGGGCTTCACGTGAGACCTTCTCTCAAAAAAACCAAAACAGACAAAAACTAAAAAACTTTTGTCATAGATACTTCTGTTGTCCTCATTTTATATACAAGGAGTTTGAGGTGACAGGAAAACAACTTCCAAAAAACACATACTTTATAGGCCAAAATTCTCTCTAACCCACTAGACTGTATGGTCTTTCTATTCTCACTGTGTACTGGGAACCAGCTAGGCAGGCGCTCTACCACCTGAGCCGCACCCCTAGCCCGTTCCCTGTCCTGAAGTAGGGTTCATAGTAGTCTGTGAATGTGCACTGTCCATAGCCTGCCTACAGAAATAAATGAATGTAAGACCCTTGTTTTGTGTCTCTTATATCAGGATTTGCATATTCAAATATTTAGTTTTTATTGTTCATTATAAGACATTTCAAGCTTAAGATCAGTCGCATTTTATTTCCAATGCAAGGGGCTGAAGAGAGAAACAGTGGTTAAGAGTGCATACTGCTCTTGCAGAGGACCTGACTTTGATTCCTAATAACCCACATCTGGTAGCTCAGAACCACCTGAAACTCCAATTCCAGGGAATCTGGTGCCCCCTCGTGGCCTCTGCGGGTACATATACTCACATGCACATATTCTCAAAGAGACACATGTATACATATTTATAAATGTACCTAATTTACTTTTTTAATCCTCTGCCTCCATTTTTTATTCTTCTCTCATACATCCCCCACCACAGTTTCCCCTCTCTCCATTTCTCCCAGTTCCTCCCTCTACCTCCCCTCTCTTCTGTAACCTCTCCTACTCCATTTCCCTTCAAAACAAAACAAAACAAAACAAAACAAAAACACCTCCCAGGGAGAATAGGCACAAACCCTCAACAGCTGGCCAAGGCAACCCAGAAGGAAGAGTCAGAGATAACCCCCACTCCTGAGGAGTCCCGCAAAAACAAGCTACACAACCATAACAAATATGCAGAGGCCCAGACTCAGACCCATACAGGGTCCATGTTTGCAGTTCAGTTTCTGTGAGCCTCTTCGAGCACTGCTTAGTTGATTTTGTGAGGCCATGTTCTCCCGTGCCCTCCACCCCTCTGGTTCCTACAACATTTCCCTTTCTTATGTGTTTTCTGGGCCCACCTAGTGTTTGACTCTGGGTCTCTGCATCTGTTCCCATCAGTTGCCGGATGATGCCTCTCTAATGACAGTTTGGCTTGGCCCCAGTCTACAAGTATAGCAGAATATCATTAGGATTTATTTCATTGAGCCCTGCCGCTCCTCCCCCCCTTATAGTTCTGTCCTGGATCTCTGGGCTGTCTTGCCTCTGGAAGGCTCAAGAGGGGACCCATGAATCTCCCTGGGAAGGGGAAATTTAATAGATTTTTTTCGGTGGACTGGGAGTGGGTGAGGATGGAAACAGGAGGGACCAGGTGGAGAATGGGGAACAGAAAGAAAGAGAGGGGGTACTAGATAGAATTGGGGGTGAGATATAGAAACTTAGTGCAGTTGAAGCTCCCTGGACTCTATGAGAGTGACCCTCAAGAAGTCCCCTGGTAATAGAGGCAAACTGGCTGTTTTCCATAGCCAGGCAAGGCTCCCAGCAGTCTGACTGGGGCATCAACCCAACCACAGAACCTTCAGCCGAACACACTCTGTCCCACCTGTACAGTGTGCTGGGGTGATGRTGTTGTACAACTTGTGGGAGTGGTCTTGCAATGACTGGTCCAGGTTGAGACCCATGTCACTGCCTGGATGTCCTCTGCCCCTCTTTTATATGTCATTATTGAAAGATGGTTTGAGTGAGGCTGTTCTAGTTTGTTTAGGGTTGCATTAATAGACACCATGACTAAAACCAACTTGGCAAAGAAAGGTTTTCTTTATCTCACACTTTATACAGTTCCATCCTTGTTTGCCTTGAGGCAAACAAGGTAGGAATTCAAGGAAGGTGCTTGAAGCTTCTGGAGTGCTTGCTTAAAGTCTCACATTTAGCTACATTTTTTTATACATACAAAGGTATAGCCAGCAGTGAGCTATAATCTCAATTAGAAGTCAAGAAAATGCCCCACAGATAACAGCCACAAGCTATTTTGTCAGAGGCTATTCTTCAATTGAGGTTCCTTCTGTATGAATGAAGTTGACAGTATGAGATATATCATACCCAGTGTCTTTACCACCCAATTAGTGACTTAACCACTAAAGGATCCCCCATTACTTTAACAAAACCCCAAGCATTTCACCAGTATTTTAGTATGTGTCTCTAAGGACTTTTTAAAAAATCATTTGTGCCACTATCAAATATAAAAACAAACTTTGAGCCAGGCATGGTAGCACACATTTTTAACCCCAGTACTCTGAAGGTGGGAGCAGGAGGATTTCTGAGTTTGAGGCCACCCTGGCCTACAGAGTTCCAAGACAGCCAACTTCCGAGACTTGTCTCAAAGAAAGAAAAAAAGTTATATTTTTTGTTAGACACGGTGACCGACCTTTATAATCCCATTTATAATCCCAGCACTTGGGAGGTAGATGCCGGGTTTCTGTGATAGGTTTGTTTTGGGGTGTTTGTCTCTTTATTTTGAGCCATAGTTTCTCTGTTTAGCCCTGGTGGTCCTGGATTTTGCTTTCCAGGATCTCTATGATTTTGAGGCTAGTCTAGTCTAAGTCGTCTAGTCTAAGTCAGAAGTCCCAGGCTGCTAGCCAGAGATATACAGTGAGACCCTGTCTTAAATTTTAAAAAGAAAAGGAGCAATGCCTTTGATTTATTTATTTTATTTTTTAAACTCAAGATTCTCCTGCCTTTTTTTCCCTCCGGAATGCTAACATTATCTGTAGGTCTCTGCAACTAGATTTGGCCCTTAATTTTTTATATTAGTATTTATTTAAAATCTCATAATTTGTGATTTCCCTCGTCTTACTTTTCTTTTTTGTTTCGTTTTGTTGGTATTTTTGTTTTTGTTTTTTTCTGAAACAGGGTTTCTCTGTGTAGCCCTGGCTATTCTGTAACTCAGTCTGTAGATCATGGTAGCCTCAAACTCAGAGAGCTCCTGTCTCTACCTTCCAAGTGCTGGGATTAAAGTTGTTTGCTGGCCACCACTGCCTGGCTTCCCTCATCTGTCTTAATTTTGAATTTTACCTGAGCAAATCTGTCAGTATATTTTAAGAGGTTTTGTTAGAAAACAACAACATATCTTACTCCTTTTCTTATTCTTTATTATATTAGCACTCTAACGTGCCCCTGAAGTTTTGAGGAATTATAAGTTAGAGTTTTTTGTGGAATTTTAAATTAGAAATTTATTTACGGGGGTTGGGGGGGGTAATTAGAGAGCGCAGCATGGGAAACTAGGATCAAGGTTCATCATGGAAAGGTCATAATGGAACCTTTTTTTTGTACAAGTAATACATATTACTACATTTAAAATCTAGTATGGAATTCAACAAACATAGAAAGAGCATCTTTTTGATAAGAGAACTTCAATTATTTCACAGATAGTTCTGCTTCCTCAGATTCTATTTTTTGTCTTGTTTTTTCGTATTCTTTCCTTTTGAATGACAAAGAAAGATTGAAATACAGTGTATCTTATTTTTATCCAAAATTAAATAAGTTAAACTACCCTTAATAAATAGCAAGCATTTAACAGTTATTTAACATATATCTTTTTCCAAGCTTTTTTTTAAAAAGTAAGCTTTAATTGGAATTATAATTCAGTTTGATTTTGCTACTTAATCAGCTTGCTCCCTATATGACCCTTGTTTTTTTTAGATTTGACATCATTTTCCAACTTGTTGTTGTTGTTGTTGTTGTTGTTGTTGTTGACCCAGGTGTTGCTGTGTAGTCCGGGCTTGCCTTGGTGCTTACTGCACAGCCCAGGTTGACTTCCTGCACTGTCCTCCTGCTTCCGCCTCCCAGGACTGAGTTACAGTCACCCCATCTGAGGAGACGTCCCCTGCACTGTCCTCCTGCCTCCGCCTCCCAGGACTGAGTTACAGTCACCCCCTCTGAGGAGATGTCCCCTTCACTGTCCTCCTGCCTCTGCCTCCCCAGGACTGAGTTACAGTCACCCCGTCTGAGGAGATGTCCCCTTCACTGTCCTCCTGCCTCTGCCTCCCCAGGACTGAGTTACAGTCACCCCATCTGAGGAGATGTCCCCTGCACTGTCCTCCTGCCTCCACCTCCCAGGACTGAGTTAYAGTCACCCCGTCTGAGGAGACGTCCCCTTTACTGTCCTCCTGCCTCTGCCTCCCCAGGACTGAGTTACAGTCACCCCGTCTGAGGATGCCTTCTGGGACACTTAGAAATGGRAAAAATGTGCAAGGAGGAAGACAGTGGGTTTCTGCCATTTTGTTCAAAATTAGAATTTATTTTTAATAAGTTTTAATTGTACTCTAAACTGAGGGCTAGACACTATTGAAAATAAGATAACTTTCTTGGTTAGTGAAATGTATACATTTATATACCTTTGGTAATTTCTGTAGGTAATGTTATCTTCAGGCTCATTTCTTTAAAAAAATTGTATTTTAGAGATAAAAGAAGAATAGAAGGTAAAGGAAGATGCTGGGATCGGAAAGAGCTGTTGTGGAAGAATGGTTATCAGAATTCAAGGTAAATGGGATGGGATAAGACTGTATAAGTTATGTGTCAGAAGTTTAATGATGCTAGTATGTTCTATAAAGAGCCCTACAAATACACTTTTAAATAGAAGTTTTAGAATATGGAATAATGCTTCTCTYGTTGTGTTATTTTTTTTTCAAGTAGACCTAATATGAATAAGGGTCAAAGGAATTATGTAGAAATAAAAATAATTGTTAAGATTAAGATATATCCAATAGAAGACTGGCATTTTCAAGTTTTAATAATAGTATTTGTTCCCTGTTTGATTTCCTAAGTCAAATAGATTTGATAGAAAACTCTGTAATGTATGAGCACTTACAAGGTGCGTTGTGAAAGTGTCAGTAGAGGAACTGAATGCATCCTGCTCTCTCAGGCGGGGTGGCTTTAAGGTGACCTGTTTTTGTGAAATCAGTTATGATATGTAACTTGTGATCATTTTTCATGAATAAACAGCTAGAAAACTTGCATGTTGATTATTTAATGTTAATTATATTAATTGTTTTAAATGTTCTTATTTGATTCTTACTCAAGTGGTACTCATGTAAAATAAATTTGTTTTCTAAATATTAAATTCATTTTACTGTCCTTTGGTGGTTTTATTGTAGGCATTACCTGACACTCAGATTACCAGTTATGCAGCAACCTTGCACCGGAAAAAAGCGCTTGTACCAGCTCTCTATAAAGTTATTCAAGATTCAGACAATGAGGTAGGGAAGCTTATAAGAAAAGTAAGTTCTAAATAGTGCAATGGAATCTGTGTCCTGAGATCACAGACATGTAAGTTCGTTAGTTTCCTGTCTGACTGGTGAGCTGGAAAGCCTCTTCCTTCTAGTTTTCATCCTGATAGTTGCTTGGCTTCCCCCACCCCCACCTTTACATTTGAAAGTGTTTTGATCTTTTTTCTGATGAAGGTGGTATACTTTGATTCTCAACTTCAGTCACCTTCATCTCAATGGATTATTTACTTAATGTAGCTTTTTCTTTATGTTCTGTAATGTTCCTTCTCTGGAAACCAAATTTTTACAGTATACTGATTCAGCCTTTTTTCTTTTAATATCATTTACTCTTATTTCTTAGTACTGTACTGATGTTTATAAGCACTCTGATCAGTTGTAAGCTGAAATCACAAAATTATGCTGCTATTTATAAAGTTTACCTGAAAATTATCAGAGGACGTGCTTTTAAAAATCTAAATAGCAAAAACCAATAAACTTAGAATAACAGTCAACTGTTATTCAACCTGTGATAGAAGATAGAAAATGCAGCAACTGAATCTATATGTAAACTTACGTCAGATGCACACAGTATTTGTCCATTAACACACTGGTATGACGTAATAGTTTTCTCCCACTGGATTCATGTATGCTTTAACATGAAAATGAAAGGAACACACAGGAAAGAAGCTTCTTATCTTCCCAGATACAGCCTCCGAGACTGCCTCTGCTGTGTACTGCAGTGAGCTTGAAGAAGTTCAGGTAACCAGCTCCTAACCAGCAGCCTAGCTTAAAGTGCATCTCTATTGTTGTCTTCTCACCAGAGGCTTGCTTATTGACTCCTCCTTCTCTGTCTCTTTGTTTGGATTGGCTCTCGGACTTGCATCTGCTGTTATTTCTAGCAGCTACTGCAAGATTCATTTGCTGCTTTTTCTCCTGCGGTGTATTGCTGAATTTTTAAAACTTCAGACATGGGCAGTGTGTGTGTGTGTGTGTGTGTGTGTGTGTGTGTGTGTGTGTGTGTGTGTGTGTGTGTGTGTGTGTGTGTGTGTGTATAGATATCTGTTTATTACACACTGACACACACATACATATCTTTAGTCAGGAGTATTTGAAATTTTCTAAATAATAAATGTTATATACCCTACCCCTGATTTTGCACTGTCTTAACATTTAAGCTTTGCTTATTAAAAATTATTTGCTTTATGCTTCTCCTTCTAGATTGTAAGCTCTTCATGGGCAGTGGTAATGTTTTTTATGATTGTTACTTCTGGAGAATGTAATATTCTATCATATATATAATGAATATTTAATAAATATGTGCTTGGAATGTGGCTCTGGGGTTAAATGTAAATAAATAAGCAAGTAAATATTCATTAGAAAATAATGAAATAAAAAATATTCTAGACTCTTTGGTATGAAAAGTCTTCTCACTTTTTAAATAAACTTTTAAGAAAGACTTTTTAAAAAAAAAAAAGTTATTCAGACTCCACCAGGCAGTGGTGACACACACCTTTAATCCCAGCACTCTGATGGCAGAGGCAGGGGATCTCTGTGAGTTTTAGGCCAGCCTTGTCTAAAGAGTGAGTTCCAGGACAGCCAAAGCTACACAGAGAAAGCCTGTCTTGGAAACTGAAAATCAAAAAAAAAATTTTTTTTATTCCGACTCTTGTGTATTGCTCCGCTTTATAACAGCACATGAGAGCTCGAAGCCATGTTCAACATGGAAACGACACTACGGGAGGTCCAAGATCAGGACTTCAGCATTCAGCATGGTTATGAGTTGCTTCTTACTGTCAAATCAGAAGCTTCTAATCTTACATTCAGACTTTGAAAAATCTATGATAATAAATTCTGCAGAGCCCAGAACTCTCCTGTAGTCATAGACAGGTTTTTTTTTAAGTCCTGATTTGTTATATTCTGAAGCATCATCAGATGTGCTACCAAGATGTTATTTCAGAAAACGGCCATACACTTTATTTAATATGAATTGAGCTTAGGATAGTCTTAAAATCAATGTTACTTTAAAGACATAAAAGTCCTTGAAGTTTAATTTTGCATGTCATGTCTACCTTTGTTACACTTTGACTTTTTTTTGTTTTTTTGTTTTGGTTTTGATTTTGGTTTTGGGTTTTTTTTTTTTCCCCCGAGACAGGGTCTCTCTGTGTAGCCCTGGCTGTCCTGGAACTCACTCTGTAGACCAGGCTGGCCTCGAACTCAGAAATCCGTTTGTCTCTGCCTCCCAAGTGCTGGAGGTGTGCGCCACCACCGCCTGGCTACACTTTGACTTTTAAACTCTACACCAATGATACTGCTTTTTTTTTTTTTCTTTTAACAGATCTTAGTCACTCTAATGCTTCTTCMATTTTGAGCCCTCCACTCTGTTGTGCCCCTCTATCCATTTTATATTCCCTCTGACTTCAGCCTCTAGCCTTGCACTTTTCTGAGACAGGCGTGCAAGTGTCTGAGTGTTCTACTGTCTCTCTTCCCTTCTACCTGTAAGTGTGCAGGGGTTAGGATGCGAGAGTCCTGAGATCCGCATCAGTCCTGGGACTGCGGGGCCAAGCACTTCACCCGCTCACCCATGCCTGCTCACCTCATTTCTTTAAAACAAAACAAGAACTTTTTCCACCCTACTTTCTGTTATCTAGCTCATTTCTCTGTCATTATTTGCAAATGGACTTAAAATTTTATTGCTTATTGTCTCCATTTCTTGACCTCACATTATTTCTCCTAATCAAGTTAGGATTAAGATTCTGTTATTTCACCCAAAAGGCTCTCTAATATTTTCATCAGACAGTATGTCTCAGTACTTATGGTCTACCCTGTATGCTTAGTTTAAGAAAGGTGTCAGTTATTCCTTAACTTTTTAAGCCAAAGATGATGATTTTTATCACTTTTGATGTAAATGATAATACTGTTTAATGGGGTTTGTTTGAGACAAGGTTTCATGGAGCTATATAGCCGAGAATACCTTTGAACTTTGATCTTCGTGCTTCTGTCTGCCAAGTGATGGGATTACAAGTGTGTGCCACCATTTCTGATTCCCATTGAGAACTCCAGAAATAGTAGTACGATACAAATGCCTAGAATTAGAGGCACATCACAATGCCAGGCTCTTAGTGCTCTCATTTTGTAGTTGTATTTGATTAAAAGCTGCCGGATTACCAATACCTCCCACCTTAAAAATAACAGTCAAGCCTTTAATCCTAACACCCAGAAGGCAGAGGCAGTTGGATCTCCAAGTTCCAGGCCAGCTTGGTGTAGACCGAGTTCCAGGACAGCCAGGGTTATACACAGAAAAAGAAAACAAACAAAATAAAAAAGATATAGTCATAATTTTGGGAGATCTATTCATTCATATGCTTAGAGTGGCTTATCTGCCAGATACTTTCTACTAAAAAAAAAAAAAAAAAAAAAAAAAAAAAACCTGAAAGTTAATATCTTCATTACAAGTTTATTGTGATTATATCTCAGGCTATAAAAATTTAGAGAAAGCAATCTTTGGAGAATCTTTTACTAAAGAGAAGAGTGAATCTGAAAAAGTATAGTTTTTAACAAATAAATTTCTAAGCTTGCACAGTCTTTAATTGCTTGGAACAGTGCTGTCCTCATTGAAGACATATGGCAGTGGTTCACTATTTTCAAAAGTAATGGTACTGTGTATAGTATAGTATTTGTAATGAAACAACCTTTACTAATATTTTAGTATAAGAAACCTATTAGAGTGGCAAATCAGCTTGATGTTAGAAAACCTTCATTTAAAATCTTCTTTACCACTAATTTCTATAATCTTCAACAAACTGTATGATTGTTTTAAACATCAGTGTAAGGAGATAGTTTAATTTTTTTCATTTTTAAAAATATTTTTAAAATTTGCTCAGATTTTTATTTCTCTTAGAGCTTTGAGTATTTACTAGAAAAGAATGAATATGTGCATTTTCTAAGCTTTAAAGTTGATATTCAAGAACAAAACTCAACTTCTATAAATATTAACTGTATAGTTGGCAATAGATCTATTGACAGCTTTACAGTTATAAAAATAGTGACCATTCCATAATACTGAATTATTAAAAACAACTATAAGTAGATTTGAATGTAAATATGCCACTTAGAATAGAGTAAGCATATGAAATTACTAAGCTGTTCTTTTATTTTATTTTATTTTTTTTTTGGTAATTAAATTTTATGTAAAGTTTGGTTTCTTATCAGTCTTTATGTGCAGTTAGAAGTTAGCCAGGCCTGCATAGTCTACAGCTAATAGGAACAAGACCATCGTAAGTCAGCAGTTGTAGAGCTCACTTTCTTCAGTTGTCAACGTCATTGGGGCCCTCACTTCATTTCATGTGGTGACTTGAGAATAATTAGCCAATTAAGCATTGAAGCGTATTTATGCCAGTGAGCCCTGGGGCATCTGCTTACCCTCCCCTCCCCCAGATGTGTGCTGAGCATCTGCACCCGGGTCCTCACTGCTCCAGGGGACTCTACCCGATGAGCCATCTTCCTAGCCCCCAAGTCTTTTAAATAAGTATAATTACTGAGACCTCCAATGTACTTTTACTTCCCTTGTATGTATTTAAAATATATTATGTAGAATTTTAGATGTCCATATCATGTGTTTTATAAAACTTCTTCATCCAATGAGTGGGATGTAATTTGTTTAAGTCATGGCTTTACTTGAAATTTGATTTTTTTTTTTAACTAAGAAGAAATTTCTTAAAATGAAAGATGGGCCAATGATATTCTCTGTGGATAAAGGCACTTGCTACAATCTGGGTCAGATGCCTAGAACCCATACAATGAAATGAAAGAACTGGATCCCATAAAGGTGTTCTTTTACTTCCATACATGTTCCATGGCATATTAGGTGCCTGCACTTACATAAATGTAAAAAAAAAAAAATCAAAATAGAAACTAAAAAGTTTTGGTAAGAACAGAAAGTCAAATTCAAAAGTGCAAATATAGTGCCTTGGCAAACAGACTATCTAATAAATTTAGTAGCAAAGTGTATCAGAAGGTATAGTGATAGTATATGATACTGAAGTACTTACAGTTTGTGGTTTGGTCAGCTTAACATGCAGTCTATTAAAAGGCTTTGTTGAGTTAACTCATATGGAGGAATTAATATTGAAAATTTGTTTTTTAAATATTATAAAGGTACATTTGCCTTTTAAGAAATATTTTACAGCTCAAGCAATGGAAATGATATTGCTCTATCTTTCTTTTTAGCTCCTGGAGCCTGTCTGCCACCAACTGTTTGAACTCTATCGTAGCTCTGAAGTTCGACTGAAGAGGTTCACGCTGCAGTTCCTGCCTGAGTTGATTTGGGTTTACTTGCGACTTACAGTTAGTAGAGACAGGCAGAGCAATGGCTGCATTGAAGCACTTCTCCTAGGAATTTATAATTTGGTGAGTTGAAAGTGGTCATTTAGAAAATTTAAAATATTTTTAAATCCTCTGAAATATTTGAAGATTGTTTAAAGAAAAGCAAATTGAAGTGTCTTCTGAACACAATAAAGCTAGATACAAAATAATCATTATAAGTGTTTTGTAAGGTTGTTGAAGATATGATTGATAACTTTGTTAGATCAGATGACTTCCTTCGGATAGTTTTATTTAACCAATATCCATGAATGCATTTATCCTATCCAAACAAGTTGGATATTGAAATGAACTACGTGCTTTTAGAGCAACTTCTCTACCTGTTTCTCTACCTCAGAAGAAATATTCATAGATGACTAATAACACAGTATGTATAGAAAAGGATATGAGAAATTGAAATTTGAGTCAAAGTTACTACAACTTTACAGAGGAAGTGGTTTCTGAAAAGGTATATTTTAGATCACCTGAGATTAGGAATAGATGAGATTTTAGGAAGAAGTAATCGTCTTAGTGTGTCTATTGCTGTGATAAAAACACCATGACCAAAAGCAACTTGGGGAGGAAAGGGTTTATGTCACCTTACAGTATTTTTTAGTCTATCATCTAGGGAAATCGGGGCAGGAACTCAAGGATGGCACCTGGAGGCAGGCAGAAAGCAGAAGCCATGCAGGAAGCTGCTTACCGGCTGCTCCTCAAGGCTTGCCCAGGCTGCTTTCTTATACAAGTAAGGGCACTTGCTCAAGGGTGGCAGCACCTAGGACATCAATCATTGATCAAGAAAATGGTCCACAAGTTTGCTCACAGACCAATCTAATGACATTTTTTTCGATTAAGGTTCCTTCTTYYCAAATGACTCTAGCTTGGGTCAAGTTGGCATAAAACCAGCCAGATGASCAAATAAAAGGGAAGTTCAGTTGTGTCAAATGAAAAAGAATGCAGAGGAAAGCTAGGATGTATGTGCAAGCTAAGAGAGATGGACTCCATTCTGGTTCCGTTAGTGTCAGACTTTTGTTTTTGCTCTCCCTGTGTAGCTTAGGTGGCCCTGAGATATAATATGTAGTGCAGGCTGGTCTTGAAATCTTCACCTGATCTTAGGCCAAAAGGCCTCATTCTTGATCTTCTTGCCTTAACCTCAAAGGCTAAGATTGCAGACAAGTACCACTGTGCGTTTAGAACCTTTTCTGATTTTGGAGTCAGGGTCTCATTATGTAGCCCTGGCTACCTTGGATCTCAATATGTTGGTGAGATTGGCCTTTAACTCACAAAGATTGTCCTACTGTCTCTGCCTCCTGCATGCTGGGATTAAATGTGTATGCCACCACATCCAGAAAAAAAAAAAAAATCTATTTAATGTGAAGAGCTAAGATTTTCTGTAATAGGCATTCACTGGGAGAACAAATGAGAGAGTTTTGAGAATTGTATTACATACTAAAAGGATGGATGTAGTGGTGGTGCAAATTTCATAATTTCATTTTCTTAACGGTTGGATAATATTGCATTAAGTAAATGTACCCAACTTTGACTATCTATCCCTCAGTTGATTGATGTCTAGGCTGTTTCCAGTTTTTAGATGTTATAAATAGAGCAGTAATGAATGTGGATGAGCAAGTGTCTCTGTGGTAAGATGGAGGATCTCTCCTGTGTATGCTGACGAGTGCTGCGGCTGGACCTTGTAGATATTTTTTAAGTGGGACATCATAAAACTTAAACATTTTTGTTTTGTTTTGTTTTGTTTTAAGTAGAAAGCTAACCTGGTTTTAACATCCTTGATTGTTTTTGAGACAGGCTCTTACCATATGTCCCTGGCTGGTCTTGAACTTACTGTGTAGACCAGGATGGTCTCAAATTCAGAGATCCGTCTGCCTCATTAAAGTGCTAAGATTCAAGGAGTATGCCACTATGCCTAACGTGTTGTTGTTTTGTTTGGGATCTGTTTTGTTTTTGTTTTTGAGACAGAATCTCAAGTATTCTAGACTGGCTTCAAACATTGTGTAGCTGAGTCTGGCCTTTTAACTTCTGACTTCTAAGTTTCTAAGTTTGCAGCGTCATATCTGGCTTTTAAAAAAAAATGCTATGTAGCTATCTCTGACTCGATATATAGATTCTTTAAGAACAGTTTTCTGTCCATGGATTTCATGCTAGTTCATGTTACTAAGGAAAGCAGAAGGCAGCAGAGAATGAGACCCAGCAGCGTTATCTAGAGGCAGGTAATTACTGATGCCTAACTATTAGAGATGACTCACTAGAGAGATGAAGGCCACCTATATTCCTTCTTGGTTTTTTAAAGATTTATTTATTTATTATATGTAAGTACACTATAGCTGTCTTCACACACACCTTAGAAGAGGGTATGGAATCCCATTACAGATGATTGTGAGCCACCATGTGGTTGCTGGGATTTGAACTCAGAACCATCAGAAGACCAGTCAGTGCTCTTAACCTCTGAGCCATGTCTACAGCCCCTCCTGCTTGTTTTTTTCAGAGAACAAACACTTTTAAAAACTTGTAGCCAGGCGTGGTCAGGCATGTCTATCTGAGTTCAAGGCCAGCCTGACCAGAATAGACAGGGCTACATAGGGAGACCCTGCCTCAAAAACCTTTTAAAATAACAAAGACCTGGATGTGGTGACTCATACATTTAATCTCAGCTTCAGGAGTCTGATGCAGAATTTTTCATTCCAGGTCAGCCTGAACTACATAACAAGTCAGGCTGCAGTCATATGTGAGACCCTGTCTTTAAAAAAAAAAAAAAAAGGAGGAGGAGCTAGGCGTCATGATACGAGCCAAGGTGCAAATGTGAAGCCCGTCAGGCTGTATAGTGCATTCCAGGGCACCCAGGCCTACCAAGTGAAACCTTGTCTCAAACAAACAAGAGCATGTAAGAATTTTCTTACAGTTCTCCTAAAGTTACTTACACATGTCTGTATCTGGATTACTTACTCTAATGCTGTCCACACATAACTTCTTACAGTTCAGCAGGTGATTGCTGAGGGATCATAAATTTTTTTAGTCAAGATTTATTTTTGAAATGTTCTGCCGGGCGGTGGTGGCACACGCCTGTAATCCCAGCACTCGGGAGGCAGAGGCAGGTGGATTTCTGAGTTTGAAGCCAGCCTGGTCTACAGAGTGAGTTCCAGGACAGCCAGGGCTACACAGAGAGACCCTGTCTCGAAAAAATCCAAAAAAAAAAAAAAAAAAAAAAAAAAAAAAAAAAAAAAAAAAAAAAAAAAAAAAAAAAAAAAAAAAAGAAATGTTCTTACCAAAAAATGTAAATTATAGTATCGGACATTTAAATAAGTTTGTTTATGGTAATCAATTCAGAAAGAAAATGTATCAAAACTTCACATTCTACATTAGAAATCTATGTAAATTCTGTCAGTTATGGTTCAGTAAAAGTGGAAAACGCTTCATTTCTATTATAATAATGTGCTTTCTTGTTTTGATAAATGTAGATTTCTTGGTTTTAGTTATGTTTTGCTCAACCATGTTTCTACCAAAGATTTGATCAACTTTTTTTCCTCTGTGATCTAATCTTCTGTGTTACCTGTGCTTTGCCTCTGCAAATGTTGGATTTGGAGTAGTATAATTGTGTTCCATATCTGTGGGTAACAACCATGCCACAAATGTGTATCAATTTGCTGACAGATTTGGAAGAGTGTGCTAGAGTAATAGTATTTTAATACTATTGTTTCTAAAACTCTCTCTCAATTAGTAAAGGTATATTCTATAAATTAAGAAAGTAATTATTATTTATTTTGCTACAGGCTTAATATTACATTGGCTTTGTACATTTTTTTACTATAGGAAATTGCCGATAAAGATGGAAACAATAAAGTGCTGTCTTTCACTATCCCTTCCTTATCTAAGCCTTCAATATACCATGAAGTAAGTAATGTTTGTAACATGGARTGTTTCAAATAATGTTGAGAACAGTGTAAAAAGTTATTTTTTGCCCGAGGTAAATATTGTAAATACTTTCTTATTTCTCTTTTTGAAGCATGATGTTTTGTAGCCCAAGTAGGTTTCAAATTCACCAGGTGGTCAAGGATGACCTTGCACTCCTGAACCTGCTTCTACCTTCCAAGTGAAAGGATTCCACAACCATGCAAGGGCCCTAATTCATGGGTTGTGAACTGAGATTGCTCAGTGGTTACGGGCACTGACTGTTCCTCCAGAGGATCTGGGTTCAATTTCCAGCACCCACATGTAGACCACAACTACCTGTCCAGTTCCAGGGGGTCTGACATCTTCTTATTGCCTCCATGGGCACCAGGAAGGCACCTGGTCTACACTCATATACATTTAGTAAAAGAAAGGAAGAAAGGGGTGGAGAGAAAGAGAGAGAGGGGGAGTGGGAGGGGGAGAGAGAGAGCGCTGACAATCTGAGTTTAATCCCTGGGAACCACATARTGGAAGGAGAGAACTATGTAGTAAACTGTTTTAGAATAGATGTTATGTATGATGTCAAGGGAGTTAGTATTTAGTGGATAATTTTCCTCTAGTTCTTGTTTATTCATTTAATTTCCCTTACCAGAATCATTCTTACCTTTTTAAATCAATTTTTAAAATGAATATTTAAACAATTAGTTTTTTCCATATTGTTTAGTGGTTATCTTGTTAGACTCATTTTTATTATTCTTTAGGAAAGTAACTACTCAGAAGGATGTTAGAGCATTATGTTTCAGTATAAATAAGTCTGATTGCACATTCTGTCTTTTCACTAGTATATTTATTTTGCTTATGTTTGTTCCATTGAAGAATGTGAGACTACTCATTTTTATATAGGTGAAAGTTACTGTTGAGCTGATTTAGTAAAATCCAGTAAGAAATGTGTTGAGTCAAATTTATAGTCTTTTATGGTCTTTGATGTGTCAGATTGTGGGCAATACACATTATCCTGTTGGCTTTTAGCTCAATGCAGCTATTAATTTTTCAAAAATTAATTCCCCTGAGACTTTTTGTGTTAGAAATAGCATGTCTCCTATTTAACCAGGATTCTTTTTAACACAGACTATTTCTGAACAATGCATTTTAATTGTTATTTGTATTGTGATGTGAAATAAAATGGATGGTAGTAACATTAATAAATGACTGTTCTAACTTGAAAAACATGAAATCAATTGTGTAAATAGTAAAAAGGTTTTTTTCAGTTAAAATAAGCAGTCTTAAATACTGTTTACTTTATATAATAGTTACAGTCTGTGTTCTAGAATACAAACAAATATAAATGGATTTCTTTCAAACCTTAGTGTTTTCAGCAGCTTTTATTTTTCCTAAATACAGAGTAACCCAATATCTTTAAAATGAAGTGATGTATTTCAAATTTTATGTGACTTCTACATATAATTTCTAAAAGAAGGCATAAAATGTTATTGAAGAACAGAGAAAACTTACTACATTTTATTTAAACAAAATTAAATATGACTATCTAATATAGATTTTTTTCTCTGTTTTGAAGAAATTATCATATGCTATATATTTCTTTTGTAGCCCTCAACAATTGGATCCATGGCTTTGACAGAAGGGGCATTATGTCAGCATGACCTCATCAGGGTCGTTTACAGTGATCTTCATCCTCAGAGAGAAACATTTACTGCACAAAACCGGTAATGGTCAAAAATAAATAGTAGAGGCCTAGAAAGATGGCCCGGTGGATAACCACTGGCTGCTTTTCCAGAAGACTCAGGTTCTATTCCCAGAATCCCATGGTGGTTAATAGCCATCTGTAACTCTGGCTCCAGGCGATCTAATACCCTCTCCTTGCCTCAAAGGGGACCAGGCATGTATGTTATACACATACATATATGCTAGCAAAATACTCAAATACATAAAATAAACCTAAAAAAAATTAAATATACAGTAACAATGGTGAATTTATGCCTAATGGCTAAGTATAAATAATTCATTTGAAGCTTGATGTAAGTGGAGTCCAAAAATAAAATGCATCATACTAGTAAAATATATTATAGTCCAGGCTGAGCATCCTTGTCTGAAAAGTCACAAGCAAAGTCTGAAATCTGCTGGGTACCAGCATGGTAGTGCAAGTAGACAATCTACACACAATCTGTGTGACTGGAGCACAGATAAGATGCCAGTGCACTAAAGTAGTATGTAAAATCACCTTGTAGCTGTGTGTGTGGTCCATGTGAAATATAATGAGTTTCTGGTATATGTACTTGGGTCTTATCTCACAAGAAAGCACATGTTTCAAAATCTGAAACATTTCTGATCTTTGGCATGTTAGATAACTACTCAAAAAAATTGTTTTGAACTTTGCACATGAAGACCACATCTACTCCACTCCTCCCCTCTCCAACTCTTCCAGTGTTCCACCTCCCACATTAATAATCTCTTCTTTAATTATTGTTACTTATGTATAAATATGTATATGTGTACATACATGCACATATGTATATATAATCAACTGAATCTATTTGTTTGCATAGACATGTGTCCAAGGCTGACCAGCCACTTGAGGTTGGACAGCTTATTTGGGGGTTTCTCCAGGAGGAAACTGATTCTTCCTCATTCAGTAGCCATTGACCACCTGTAGCTCTTTATCTAGGATTGATACAGCAGGCTGTCAGCATCCTGTTCTATCACTATGTCTTGTCTACAACCAGATTATTCCCCTCTCACTACAAATGGTGTTGGCTCCTTGGAGGAAATTTTCTGCTTATGGGGCAATTCAGCAAATTCTATTAACTATTAAACAAGGTTAATATACCCAATCAAATGTATATGTCACAGCTCTGGAGAGGTTACTCAGCAGTTAAGAGCAATGACTGCTCTTACCAGGATTCAATTCCCAGCACCCCATGGCAGCCCACAACCACCTGTACCTCCAGTTCCAGGGCATCAGTGCCCTCTTATGGCCTCTGTAGGCACCAAGCGTGCATGTGGTAAACAGACACATACTAGCAAAATGCCCATAGCCTAAAATAAGTAATGAAAATCCCTCCTTATCCTCAGCAGTCCCTAAATTCCATTGTCTGATCTTAGTGATTATGAATGATTGTACTGTGATGTTGTGGGAGTTTTTTGTAGTATAATGTAGTAAACTACTGTGAAGTAGTTTACAAATATACATAGTTTTGCTCCCAAATTAAATCTGCATTACTTCCACACAGTTCATTAATGAAAACTGCTGTCTTCTGTTCCCCCTGCCTTCCATTTCCATTTCCCTTTGTCAAGACTTAGCCAGGGCTGAAGAGATGGCTCAGCAGTTAAGAGCACTGACTGCTCTTCCAGAGGTCCTGAGTTCAATTCCCAGCAACCACATGGTGGCTCA